>JACXGJ010000332.1:0-137961 GCA_016801105.1 Esox niger
GGGTTGATGCATGAATAGATGGATGGATGTTAGGCGGTCAGCCACATCACTGAGAGAACATCTGCATCTGGAAGGCAGCACAAGGCATCACTAACAGCAAGCCTCAGCCCCATAGGAGTTGGGTGTCAGAGGGATTCCTGTGGATCAAGCCCCTTCACTTCTGGGCTCTAGGCATCACTCCCAGCAGAGAAAAGACACAGCAGCAACAAAGATAGTGTTGAGGTGGACAGAAAGGTGCAAGGGAGAAATATATGTGCCCATAAAAAGGAAGATGTGGACTATACAAACTAGTGAACCAAATGTCTAATCATCTCGCACACACCCAAACAACTCACATCTAATACAGCAGCTCCCAGAAGGTCTGAGACATTGGAATGAATGAGCTGCTGCAACAACGATGTTCACTGGAAAATCTTCTACCACCAGAGGCCTGGGTGGCTTAAAGTAATATCAAACATTTTGAATGTTTTTCAACTTCAAGTGAAGATACTGACAGAGTTAACTGAGACGAGTTAGGTGTGTTTTCTATCATGGACAGTAGCAAATAGTTCAACGCAATTTATCTGCGTTTGCAAATAGTTCAGCAGTTGTTTTCATTCGTGACAGGAGCATGTAGTTCAACAGCTGTTTCACATCGTATTTCAGACTGCATTGAGAGGATCAAAGAGACAGGTAGAAGACAGGTCACATGCGGATGTATATAATCTACGATGTTTTATATCACTCGTTCACCAGTTATCAAACCTCTGAGATATGAAAAGGAACAGAAGACACAACATTGTTGGTCTTATAATAACATGACATGCTAATCGACCATCCGCCATAGTACACTATCTGCGGCGAAACCAAATTGTTTAATCATGATCTTGATTTGCATTACTTTAAATCCCCTTTTTTACCTTCCACAGTTGCAGTGGCAGACGCGGTCCTCCCCTCGTAAATGTGGTAAGATATAGTTGTGAAAGCGGTCCAGTAGCGCGTTCATGTCCGTTAAACACGCTACAGCCTGAAAAGAACCACTGAAGTCAACTGGGACAGAACGAGACACATTCCCATTACACCATCTGTTGCCCGACTTCTCCGGTAGATCATAAATGTCACACAAAAATTGTTATTCTAAAAATGCGTCTAGCGATTCCAAAAAAATGTTTTCCAGTGACAGATATGTTTGATGGTGTTGCATCTAGGCCTCGCAGATGCCTAGATCCTTTGAAATATCCATTGGCATATGAACCGATTAAATGTTTACACGTGACGGAGTGTAGGAAATTAGGATAACGATGATGTTCTTACCATCACAACTGATGCCCCCAAAATCATAAAGATGGTGGTTACGCCCGTTTGCATCCAAACTTCCTAACAGCAGTTTCTTGCTCTTCTTAAAACTACCCAGTGGTACCTGAGCCAAAAACACTCAACAGGAATTGAAGACGCTCAATGTCCAACCACCCATCCCAGCATCGTCTATCCAAAATTCATTTCTCCACGACATTAGGGAATGCGTACGAGTCCTGCGTTCGCTTCCCTTTGAAAAGCACCCGGCGAAGTGCACAAGCGAAGATGGACAAACTGTATAAGCTCGCAAGGAGGATGAGGCGTGGTGCGTAATGAAAGCTGTAGCCTTTAGTCAATTTTCGAAATATGACTGTCATGAGCCTGCTCCAGAGCGTGCATGGCAACACAGAAGATAGGTGGACGTGGTCGCGATCCATGCGTTGTTGAGATGCCCGCTACTGCACAGCGTTCCTGGTGAAGTCTCTTTACCTGGACGTATCAACACCGCTTTAGGCAGAAGATGTTATCGATTATTCTTCCTTTCCTCTAGCAGGTGTTTGTTTATTGTCAATATGTTTCATAACCTGACAGGATAGGCTCTTTTGGCGCAGCTGAAGGAGAACGAAGCTTTTCCCTGTGCATTCTAGATTCTCTTTAGATTAAACATTTATTATAATCGTCTGCATAGATGCAAATAATACTCTGTATCAATTACTGGCCAAGGTTTTTTAGCTGTTAAAATTGAGCATCTGACAATCATACAATACTTCCACTTACACAACGAATAGCCTACAAAAAACTGATATGGATTGGCTAGGCTATTTGACAGTCGCTTTCTCTCTCTCCCTTCCTCTGTCTCTCATCTGCACTCTATCTCTCTCTCTCTGACATTGCAGTTCAAACATGTATGCTGCACCATTCTGTTGGGCTGGGCTTCGTTTGTTACATCCCATTCACTTAATTGCCGACGTCTATCAGGTAAAAGCAAGCAAGAGGAAGATATATTGGGCGTGAGTGTATTGGGACCCAGGGAATGCCCGCCAGTATCGGCAAAGGTTGAATAATAGACTGTCACAAATTAAAAGGCTTTCATTGGAACATGATGTGCGAAACATTTTAATAGCCTACTGGGTGCCTGCAATAATTTTGTTGCATATGTGGAACAAATCAGCAAGTTATAATGCCAATATTAGCCTTTTCATGCTTGTTGAACTATCAATTTCAGACACATGAAAATAATTATAAAATGGTGCAATTAAAATGAGGATACATATAGATGAACCCTAGAGAAGAGTTAGGCTCTAGGTTGTGGAAAGGCCTCTTTTGGCTGTACAGGGTAGAGAATGCATTAGGTAGTGCAGCTGTATGTATCTATTTTTAAACATTTAATTGTATAGGATGAGCCATGTCCAATCACCTGTCACCGGAAAGCTAATGTCATCGAGTCAGGTTCCCCTTTATTAGATTGTTAGCCTAGAATTTGATAATGCCACTCTGGTCTTCTAGGCCTCTTGTAGCGGTGTGGCAAGGACATGGTCATTTTTCAATATGTCTATATGACAAAACATGGAGGTTAGGAAATGAGACCAGTTTTACCCAAGCTCCATCTCTGGGGATGTTCTTATTGGGTGAGCCGTAAATCAGTGACCTTCAGCCCTCCCCTCCCCCAGTCTAACCAAACTGCAGCTTCAATCACACTGTACTTTCTGTGATCATTTTACATCCTCATTCAACTCAAGGTGAACCATCTGTAGAATATAAATATATTGAATCATCATTATTCATGCAAATCCAGTGCGTTAAGGACAGATAATTCCTTAGACTAGAGAAAATAGCTTCCAAGGACTTAAGATTAAACATTTTAATGTTGCCCTGGACATAAATACCAGCAGACGGAAGAAAATAATGGATTTCCACTGCAGTCTTAATGCTTTCATTGGAAAATCGAACCTTGACACAGAACATTTGTTAAACCCAGCAGAGGACACATTCTTGATGTGCAAAATGCATTGAAGACCAGACAATGAATCAGGTGCTTTTCTACAGATGTTTATTCTTTAAGTGAATTCATATGTACATACAGAAAATTCAGGCACACTGGACTGAGCTCTTATCTTGCAAATAATTACAATTTTTTCATTCTTTTCTGTTAACAAAAAAATTAAATATGAATCAATGTATAATAATGGAAAGGATGAGGCAAAATGAGAACCTTAAGGTTGGTCATTATTAGCCACTATTTAGATTCAGTTCTAATCACCTACTGGTACCCACTCATATTGCATTTACACAGGTAGTCCAAGTTTCTTCACTAATTGTAATAAGACCAGATCTGAAAAAGATCAGATGTGGTCAAAATATCAGTCAGAATTAGGCTGCCTGTGTAAACAGTCTCACATACAGTCACACTGAAACACATTCATGCTTAGTCTCCACTGTATCCGTCCACATCTTACTACTCTCCACAAAGTAAAATGAGGAAATGTGACTAATCACACCAAATTAAAATATCTACCAACTCTTAAAAAGAAACCCAAATTAACATTGCTGCGTAATCATTACTGGTCTGAAAAAAAACACGTTGTTCTTTAGACTTAGAATAGAATCTGTTTAACTAAAGGGGGCATCTGTCTTTGTGGGGGCACGTATCAGTGGTTTCAACATGGGATAGGGAGGACCTGGGGCCCACTTTGGCCTTGAGGAGAAAAAGCAGAAGGATGCGACAGCTCCCTAATCAAGGAGCACACCATCCATGTCTCCTCAGCCCTGACCAAATCTAGAGTGTGTGTGTGTGTGTTTGTGTGTGTGTTGAAGTAGTCACTTAGTATAAATGTAAGTGTGTATGAGTTGTTATAAACGTGCATGTTTGGTCAGGGGCGTATGACGTGGCAGATTTGCTTGCACAGAAATCAGTAGAAGCAGACAGTATGGAGGAAAGGCCTGTTGCTCTTGTCCTCAAACTCCTGCAGCAGTTCATCCATCTCATTCTCCATGTCATCTGTGTGCTGGATCTGTGACAAGGAGAGGGAATGGTCAGATACAACACCTGCTACACTACAGAAGACAGATACAACTGAAGTCCGAAGTTAATAGAATCAGAGGCATACCACAAAGTTCTGCAACATTACTAACTCAACCCCTTCAAAAGGTATGTCCCAGACGTATCATAGTCCCTAATCACAATGCATGTGGCATGTTATTAAACACTATAGTAGGGAAGTATCCCTACACACCCCTTTATACCATGTGTCCTAGGACATAGACTAAAGACCAGGTAAAATGTGATTATAGTATCCTAGAACGAACAGACCCCAGACCAGGTAACATGTGATTATAGTGTCCTAGGACAGACCCCAGACCAGGTAACATGGTGATTTTAGCCCCGGATTGCAAGGCAGGTAGACACTCACACACTGACACAGCTCACAGATCAGAAAGGCTCCCAGTGTGGCCTCCTCATGGTTATCCTGGATGTCCACGTTGATTACGTGAACCGGTGTAAAGGTCTCCTGCTCCCGAGAGCTCAAATCTGAGACAGAAGTTTTCAACATGTAGCTAGAGTTGCTAGAACAACATACAGTAAGTGATGAACACACACACACCAAAAAACTGTGCCCTCAATTTCTATCCCCCTTCTCTCACCCTCTAGTACTTGGTCATAGACCCTCTCTTCACAGGTGATGACCAGGTCAAATTGCTCCTTACAGCTCTGAAAGCGCTCTGGTCGGGACTTGATACGCTTGTTTCGGTCCAGCATGTGTAGAATTCCATTCTGTGTGTATCTGGGATACTGAGGGTCAAGGAATACAGCAAGACAAGGGCAACACCTCTGAAGCAGTGCATTAAACGTATAGTTACACATCTAACTGAGCTACTGGAAAAAAATAAGCTATGAAAACATGCCCAGGTTCAGCATTGCACTTCAGCGTTGAGCAAAATTGTATAAAAGCAACCAGGTGTGCTTTAACAAACTTTAGGATACACAGCAAAATATCTGAGTAAACTAATGTAGCTGTAAAGCCCAATAAGGTGTCAGTCAATGTCAACTTATGCACAAAAAAAAAATCCCACCGCCCTCTAGAGGCCAATAAGGAGTCAGTCACTGTCATTGTATAATAAAAGCCACATCGCCCTCTAGAGGCCATACAAAAATGGATATTAATGTAAAAAACTAAGACTTAGATCTTACCTTTGCAATATTCCATACTTACCTTTATGATTTTATTTGAAATTGGGAAGCAATATGTACCATGTAAGCAAGAAACCAAGATGTAACTTGTGTTTCGGAAATACTGCAGAAATGACTTCCAACCCCCACCTGCACTGACAGGGTGGGGGCCAGGGAAGTGATGAGAGGGCTTTGATATTACCTTCAAGATGCAGTTAGCAAGCAATGTACTTGTTTTTTGTACATACAAACGTATCTTCACAACAACCAAACTAAAACAATAACAAGCGTGTCGTCTACGAGAACCGTCTCAAATAGCCGTATGCTTAATCCCAACTCCATCTTTAACCCGTATCTACTATCCTATTTGTGCAATGGCAACATCTCCTCTGCCTATGCCTGTCCAACTTTCACAGATCAATTGCAGGAGTATATTTAAAGCTGAACTATGTGGGTGGCCTCCAGATTTGTTGAACAGCTATACGTTTCCTTGCCCCGATAAGCAGAAAAGGGATATAGGTTCTCTGGACCTTTCGGTTTCAGGAAACACAACCTACCTGGTCACAGATGTTTAATGGCTACTGGTTTACATGGACCTGTTGAATGTGAAATAACCCACCCCCCCAAAAAACATTTCCGATCTGATTTGTCAAATGACCAGCCAGGGCAGCCTGTGTGAAAGTATGAGGAAAAGCCACATGAATAGATGTGAATAGTATGCCTAAATGACACTACTTTATGACACCAACACCTTTTCATTGTTAGCAACAGTGACAAAAATGGCATTTAACAGAGCACACAGACCTAGCATCCGGCTAAAAGGACATTTCCTAGAAATATTACTCAGCATGCAGTTCCCTATTCACGGAATCTCAATGTCATTTCTGTGCATGGATATATTTTCCAGGGAAGATTAAGTGCATAACTCACTGTAGTATAACATAGATTAGGTAGGACAGAATTTGAATGTGTGTGCGTGCGCAAAAGTGCAGGGGATACAGCTCCTTGTCCTTGCGGACTAGGTCGTTGTACATCTGCTCGTAAGTGGTTTTGAAGTCATACACATTGGGTTTGTCCGGAGCTGGACCAGGTAGTTTCACGTGGGACCCTGTTCCAAAAGAGCGTACATCAAAGCCTCGCTTGCTGCAGACAGAAAGAAGGGGGAAAATATGGTTACTTAAGAACAAAAAGAAAAAAATCATACAGACCACAGCAGGGGAAATAGTGAACCTATAAGAGCCATAACACAGGAACCTTCCGCAACTCCATAATAGGCTCTCCTTACCTTTCTCTCCATTCACTGAGTTTCTGATAAGTGTTTTATTACTCAGTAAGGTACATTTGTTAGTGGTAACCTGCTTTAAACAATGTCTCTTATGAACATTACAATAAATGTTTCAATGTAAATCAAAATTTATGTAAAACCTCAAAACCAGTTAAAGTAAAGCTAAAACATTCCCATCATCATTAACTGGTCATTTTACAGTCTTGTTCTTGAATTTCTTCCATGATTTGTTCTAGCTTCTTTCAGCTAGAAGGCTATGTTGACGGCCACTAAACTAAAAATGTCCCATTTCCGGTAACGTATTGTCGCAAACGAGAACAAACGCAATCGCCGTATGTTTCACTACTTAAGCCCTGTATTAAAAGAATACGCCTAATATGAAATGGTTTGCCATTCGTACGAAACGTATCCATTCGTTTTATTAATAACTGCGTCGTTCAGTCGTTTGTCGCAGGCACATACTCTCGGCATAACGACCCCATTGTTGTGTGAAGGGTGAGCGTCAGGTAAAACTACCAGGCCCCTGAAAACAAAGTTGGTGGCTTCGTGGCATGTCGTCGTAGTTCAGCTTTTCTTCCAGTAATGTTACCTGAGAATGTTGTGCGCTTCCATGCTGCGGTTCTGGTTGCTCGAGCACACAACCGCCACGCGCAGCGGGTGGCTCGGCATTGCGAATGCTATTTTTCTGTACTAGCAATCCAGTGTTAAAAAGTATAGCACAAAATGTTTAAATGTCATACAAATGTAACTATAACAAAAATACTACGGAAAACGTTATTGATAAATAAATAACTAACCAACCAACCAAATACAACAGAGTATAAATGTGTCCCAAGTAATTTGACTATCTGTATGTGTGTGTGTGAATGTGTGTGAGCCTGCTAAAATGGCGGCGGGGAGTTTTAACCACGGCTTTACAGCTGATGTCACATGGGGGCAGGGCCTCTCATCAAAGCATTTTTTTCCTCCTGTGCATCTATGACGTAATGCAAACAAATATCTCCCTTCTACAGTGTCCTTTGATGCCTATCCTAAAGTAATTGCACACATAGTCTAGGCTTAGGATATGGTGATTGTGAGATTCTGGGCATGAAAAGTAAGAATCATGGAAGACCAACATCTTGGACTCATGCTAAATAAAGATAGTCCCCTGACTTTAGTTTAATCAATGACTCTGTTCATGGACCAAAAGTGGACAGAAGCCAACATGATTTATAGATCAAATCATTGGTGTTAGTGTTGACACTTCCAGCTCCATGTGTCTCCCTGCTTGAGACCAGTGTTTAATATGTATCTTCAACTTTCTCGGATTTCCACTGTCATATTTGCCTTGCAAAAACTTTCCAAATATGTAAAGAGAATGAGCGTCCATTTTCCTATGAAGAAATCCTGTATCCTAAAAAGATACACCTACACACAATATTTTTTGCAGTATTTTATTGATTCCACAGGACCTCCATAAAGTAGGGGTTTGGAACAGTATTTGGCAGCTTATAGACAAGACCAGCCTGTAGAAAGATAAAACATTACATAGATCTCCAAAACCAAGAGAAGGAAAGGTGAATAGGAAACAAATGTGGGTGCCTGAGGATACATTTCCGAAAAGTAAAACTTCTTTGAGTAAAAAATAACACTAAAATTAAAGGACAAACTGCACTTGCACTTATTATTTGACACTGAACAAAGGTTATCATAGTGAATCTATAACAGGGCTCCAAAAGAGAATAATAGCCCCAAATAATAGTTTAGAGGCTACTGGTTGGCACACATTTATTTTTTACTGTTCAATTATAAAACACGTTTCACTTATAGTTTACCATATAGCCCCAACACAGTATCTTATTCTCCAATACAGATTACTTTGATTATTACCTGAAAGGCTAATGAGATAAATACACATGAAAGGACAATAAACACACACAAACAGAAAACTTTTTCTGAGCCCTGTTATTTGAAAAATATTCTGTAGTTGAAGTTGTGATTGTCCATCAATCTTGAATAAGCTTTCACATCAGTATGGTGTGTTTCAAAAGTGCGATGCCCTGAATCTCAGTGTGAAATTTGTATTTTGTGTGTGTGTGGGTGTTCAACTATAGCATGTTACGTAAAATGTGTTTTTACTGTATTGATGTAAATGTGCATAAAAAAAAAGTGTGCTATTGCTAAAAGTGTCTGTGCAGCATGTGTGTTTGTGCCAGAGGGAGAGTGACATTAATGGTGTGAGTGTGTGTGGTACGTTGAGTGTGAGAGCTGTGTAGTGGGGCTCATGATGTTTTCAGTGATGTACGCCACAAGCAGGCAGATTATAACCAGCATCACACAGATGGCTCCCCCCACTGTTGTCATGGCAATTACAATGTCCTGCATGCCTGAGGGAGAGACAGTGAACTCCACACAGTCTCCCAGGTCATCCCTCTGGCTTGCTCCTCCTGAGTGGAGTGGTGGGGTCAGGTTGGAGGCCAGCGGAAGCAGGCAGATGCGGTAGGGGACATTCTCATGCAGCTCAGTCAGAAGGAAGTCCCTGCAACCAGAGCCAAGATGGACACCAGCGCACTCAAACTGCGTGTAGCTCCCGTTCCACCAGCAGCTTAGCCAGAATCCACCCCTTTGGACTTGTCGTCCATTAAATACTCTTTTTGGTGGGGTGTTCATATACCGGCTCTCTTCCAAACCCCCTGTGTCAGAGGCCCCTTTCTGTCTCTTCACACTTGTTCCTCTAGTTCCCATCTCTAGTTTATGTGGGTCAAGTCCAGATGTGTTTCCTATAAATTTCCCTTGGGCCTCACCCCTCAGACCTCCCTGGGTCCACTGTAGCAACACGCTGCCATTGGTCAGAATGTTGGCCAACAGGAACCCTCCTGGAGACAGAACACTCTGGCAATCTCCACGATTACACTTGAAACCCAAATGTGTGTACCGAAAACACAACCGTCCCCCAATCCCCCCCTCTGTCACTCGGTAAGCACATATTGGTGCCACTCCAGCTTCCATGGCCATGGCCCACCCTGTTGCAACTTGGGCATGGTCTGGCCTGCCAGATATCACAGTGGTGCCTGTTTTGTCTCTTCTGGTGTTGATGGAGGACTTGCGATTCCTGTGGCTGAGGTCCCCCTGTGGCTTAAGTGTGCTCATTGTCTCTTTCTTACTAAAATAATTAACACTGTGGTTGTGGTGCTGGTCAGAGTTAGGGGAGAAACCAACGTCTTTCTCACCCTCGTCTGATGCTGATTGCGCATCACGGGTCCGGTTGGAGACTCCGACTGTCGCGCAGCATAGACTGAGCAGCACCGCGGAGAAGGCGACCAAGGACAGCCGTGGTTGGCCTCTCATTTCTTCCCTTCTTACCGGTTCAATCTCCCTGCATTTACCGCAAATGCATAATGGGCTGCACTGTTAATGTCAGCAGAGATCGGAGGCTACAAAGAGAGGTACGGGGGCAGGATGCTTCCATAACACCGTCGCACATCATCAACACACTACTCCCCCGGTGCCCAGCTGGAGACTATCTGCGACACAATCGGACAAAAACAATTATTATAGCCTACTACAGTAGGAGATTGATACAGCGACAGAATATTTGATGTGCCTAGCCATACTGCTATTATTTGCATGCGTCTAGCTGGCATACACGTCGCAACTCACCAACACATTTACGTGTCACTCCGCTTAAAATAATTCATCTAAACCGCGAACAATGATGCATTTGGCTTTTGAGAAGAGTAGCCGACTTACGTGCCTGGGTTGTCTTTTATAATTTTAATCACACTTTCTTTCAGTCCTCCGTCTGGATGATTTTATGGTTGCCGTAATGATGCGTGCGTGTGTGTATGTGTGTCAGAATGTTTGTAGTCACCAGCAGTCAATTACATGAGTCATAATTTAAATTCAACATTCCGGTCTTCCTCATTTCCCAATATTGTGGTAGTGTGCCGTTTTCCACACGTCCGACCTTCATCTACTTCCCTGTCCTTTCTAGCACACTGGATGTTAGGCTGTATCCTTCAGTGATGCTGTGTAGTCTTTAGACCACTATGTCAGACAGCTAGTTGGAAACACACACACAAACCCTCCCCCCATGTTGACTAAAGAAAAGTGTGCAGGCCTTACTTTTCTTGCTGAAAGACTAAGCATGCTACAGTCACGCTGCAGCTATACAAGCGTTTTTGAATCATGAATTTTAAACTAACTATAGGGTTACAGAGCTTAGGCCTACAGACTGCTTTATTTTTTTCAAATATTCCCACCCATATCAGATGGACCATTCAATTCCTGCATATGTTGTACATATTGGAACCCCTGATTCGGGTTCCAGAAGGGTTTTAGCAATTAGCAATTGTTTTAGCAACTCGCTTCCAATCCTTTTCTTATCAGGAATATATCAAGAGAGCTGTCATTGTTTTATGTTAATTTTAGATTTTAGATTTGGGTTCTGTTGCTTCTGGAACTGTCTCACTTGTCTTCATTGATGATGGATCTGCAGGTGGCTGCAGTAAGGTTCATTGTAAAATGCACAGAAAGGTTTTGTCTGTACAGATACAACCAAATGCCTTTAATTTAATTTGACCACACTTTATCATGCAGCAGGAAAATGACCTCAAACAGCCATAGCTTCCAAGGTTTAAGGTCAAAATAAAGTGTCAATTCATTCACTGGGCAAGTCAATAACTCAATCTTAATCCACTTGAGCATGCCTTTCACATGCTGAAAAGAAAGATGGTTTGCAGATGGTTAGGTCGCAGACTTTAGGCAGTCATGGCACCCATGCCCCAATGTAAACGTTTTTTTGTGGGAGCTTTTTTGTAAATGTCATATTAAGGTCTAAAAGCAGTGTTGTGCCAAAAAGTCGAATATGAGACATTTTTAAAGCCTCTCAATTGACAATAACTACATATTTAACATATTTATTACATATTTAAAAAAATATTTAACAGAGCACGGTTATACATCTTGCTATTGCCAAACCTACAGTGACCTCAAGTGGTAGATGTTGACAGTACATTGGCTCTCAAAATGCTAAATCTATGCTCTCAAAATGCTGTAACTACAGCCCGGTCAATGACCTCAACCCCACTGAGAATATATTGAAAGAGTTTGAAATTGGGGTTCGCCAAAGGCACTTATCCAACTTGACGGTGCTTGAGAAAATGTTAAAAGAATACCCTCATGAGTTTTTGTTAAAAACATCTATGATACGTCATAAAACTTCATACAATTCTAAGATCTTTTAAATGATCACTTATAACATATCATGGGTAACCAGAGTTGAGTCATTTATTCATTGCTTTAGTAAGGAATAGCTTAATCAGCATATACTCTGGGTGGTCCCAAAAGCCTTCACATACTGTACATGAAGATAATTCATTTAAAAACATGACATTTCCAAATGGATATTACACACAGCAGTTCTCTGGCAAGGTTATTGGAGTCAATTAGCGATAAGTCCATTCAAATAGAAAATATAGGCACACCAGCAAGCTTAGCGCCAAGGGAGTGGGCCAGAGTGTGATTAATTAACAAGAACCTTACTGCTGCATCAGATGATTGGATGGTTTTAATAAGACCCCTGGGAAGCCCTATGGGACACTGGGTACATTTAGCCTAATGCTGCTTCACCAATGATCCTCCCCTCTGTGCAACGGGACCGAACAATGATGGCAAAACGACACTCACGGAAAGTAGGAACAAAACACAAATCCGAACAGAACAAACAAATCCAGACACATAACCTTTTTTAAATAAGTCTATTTCACCAGGTTTTATTCGTTAGAAATTTCCAAATCAGACCGAATAGTAACAGATACAAAGGAATACACCCTCGGACCAACACAGAAATTAGCTGAGATTGTCAAATAACAACAAATAGAATAGATGGTCAGGTGTTTTTTCAGTCTCCCTTGTCATGTCGATATTTTCTATCCGTGTGGTATGAGTGGGTAAGAGGTGCATCATAATTGCTGGCCAATGCAGTGAAAAATATGCATACCATAGCAGCAGGTAAGGGTATGGTATCCAGGCAACGAATGAGCAGGGTAAATTGACCCTGAGCTGGGTCAACAACCGTGAAGACACCAAGTTTGTTTTTGGGATGGCTTCATTCATGTATGAGTGTATGTATGTAGGTATAAATGGCTCAATGAATAGGACAGAAGCAGAGGTGCAGTGGAGATCCTGGTATAGTAACTGAGCAGACTAAACACACGGACACGTAGCCAATAGGACATAAACAGCGACACCCCACTGAGGAGGATGCGATGTCGGAGGTCCTCACTGTAGACGCTATTCTGTTCGGGTTACTGGTTTTCTCCGGCATCTTGGGAAACATACTGGTCATCCATGTGGTGAGAACAATCAGGACATTGGTTTTAAGGGGAGAGAATCTTAACTGCCAGCAGCCATGGGGTACCTCCACGTCAGGTGGCATCCCCACAGTGTGTCATGTCAGAATTAAACACACACTTTGTCTCTCAGGTGTTCCAGGCCGCCGCTGAGAGTACGTCTCACCGGCTCCCTCTCCCTGACACCATCCTGGTGAACCTGTCGTTGGCCAACCTGCTGACGTCTCTGTTCCGCACGGTGCCCATCTTTGTGTCCGACCTGGGTCTGGACGTGTCCCTGGCACTGGGCTGGTGCCGCGTCTTCATGCTGCTATGGGTGTGGTGGCGGGCGGTGGGCTGCTGGGTCACTCTGGCCCTCAGTGCCTTCCACTGTGCCACCCTGAGGCGCCAACATATGGCCGTGGGGCTACGGACACAGCGGTGCCAGAGGAACAGGGTGAGGGTTGCCTTGGCGCTGGTTTGGGGGCTCAACCTGGCCTTCTCCTTGCCTGCGCTGGTGTACACCACCAACGCCACCACTAACGCCACGGTGGAGGTGATGGTGATCAGCTGCACCACCAGACCCCTGTTGGGCTGTGTGTGGAAGTTCCCCTCGGAAAAGCAGGGCTTGGCATTCGCCTCCGCTTCCCTGGCCCTTAACGAGGTGGCTCCCCTGGTGCTTATGTTGGGTACCAACCTGGTTACGCTGCACGCCCTGGCTAAGAGCATCCGAGTGGTCACCTCGAAAGGCGAGGCAAGGACCCACGGCGAGCTGGAAAAGCATTTGGCCAGTCAACGCAAGGCCGGTCATGTGATTGTGTCACTGGTGACGCTGTTTGTGGTGTGCTGGGCTCTGCAGGTTACTGCGGTGACATATTATAACCATAACAGGGGACGTCATGCGGAGGCACTGCTGACAGTGTCCCACTTCTCTGCCTCTCTGTTTGTGGGCTTCAGCCCCATGGTGGTGGCCCTGGGGCACAGCAAGTTGAGGAAGAGGATCATGGAGACAATTGTTGGCTGTGGTGACAGGATGAAATGTCAACAGGTGGTAGCGGGTGAACACAAAACTCAAGACAGAAAGAGAATGAATGGAAAACAAAACATTTTCACAATTTAGAAAGACAGGTAGTAAAGTACCTATAGATAATTAAGAATAATAAATATGAATACAATGAATAATTAACTTGACAACATTATTTTTATATCAACTCATTGAATAACCAATAATTGCATTCCTTTCAGTATGTCAATATGTACTTACAAAAGTATACATATGTAATAAAAACATAGCCATAATAACAATTGAAGTACTGGAATTTTACATTTAGTTGTGAA
Organism: Esox niger; assembly: GCA_016801105.1. Taxonomy (NCBI): domain Eukaryota; kingdom Metazoa; phylum Chordata; class Actinopteri; order Esociformes; family Esocidae; genus Esox; species Esox niger. The sequence continues at coordinate 14,381 of JACXGJ010000332.1, forward strand.
ATTAAGCTCCCAATTTCTACTGAGACAAATTGTTTGAGCAGGGCTGCCCAACCATGTTCATGGAGATCTACTACCCTGGAGGTCCTCTCCAACTTTAATTTAGCACACCTGATTCTTATAATTAGCTGGATGAAAAGCATAATCAGGACAGTCACAAACGGGCTTAAAGAAAAAACCTACAGAACAGTAGATCTCCAGGAACAGGGTTGGGCAGCCTTTGTTGGAGTGTTCACTCCCAGTCAATGAGCTTCAGGGCATGAACTGTCGGACAGAATTGGAGAACAAACAAAGGCTTTCAAATTTGAATGGTTTCTTGTTAAAAGTTCAAACAAGATAGATCATGTAAAGACCATCTCCAGCTAAGGAGTGCCCTATAATGAATTGTCAACATGTTCGTTCTCACACAAAAGGACAGCTTGCCAGAAAGAAGTTGTGGTCTCACTGTCCTGAACAGATTAATACATTTCATTCCAAAGATAAATTAAACAAACACAACCCCTCCAAACAAGAGCTTTTCCTCAGTACTAATGAATCTTTAGAAATTCTCATATAAAAGTGAATTGTTCCTCTCGGATAGTGGAAATGTCATAACATTTAAGGCTGGTGGGTGTTTTGTGAAAGCACTATGTGACAACTTCTGATGTAAATGGGCTGTATAAAATAAATGTGATGGATTGATAACATGTGATGTAAGTGCAAGTGAAATACAGTATTCATCCACAACTTATCCCTGACATCAGTGGATTTGTGTCAGGGTGAGGCTCTGTCAGTAAGCAACAATAGACTTAATGACAGCACGCAGCCGCCCGTGACCCACTGCCAGCACGATAGGTGAAACGGCTATGAAAATGGTGTTGGCGAAACGAGCCAGGACCAGGAGGTACTCCACCGACGAACCTTTGCGGTGGTTGATGTAGTTGATAGAGATGATGATGGTTACCCAAGACCAAATGAAGAGCATGGTGAGGGCTACAATCACCTGCAGTGTGGAAAGGATTCGAGAGAAATAATGCAGAACCGTTCCCCTGCGTTATATTCTCTTGGCGGCCTAACGGTCACCCACAGCCAACAGATGCATAAACACACAACAACAAAACATTTCTAAATCTGGGTTTATGACAACCATCATAGGTCCACATCATGTATTGAACTTCCACCCACAGAACAGACGGCACCTAAAAAAGGCCTCCTGAATCCTCTCCGGTCTCTCTCACCTTAGCAGCCCGTCTCTCAGCCGGTACTTTGTGTGCGGCGCTGCGGGCCCTGCTGTGCACGTGGAGTGTGTAGAGGGAGCCCAGGTTGGTGACGGCCATCAGAATGATCGGGAAGATCTCGTGAATCACCATGGATGCGGTGGCAAAGGCCAGAGCGGCGGCACTGGAGGGGAAGTTCCACACACAGCCCAGTAGGGGGCGCGTGGTGCTGCTGATCAACATCAGAGTCTGGGGAGGACAGAGGACATTGGGGACCCACGAGGGGGAAAGAGGACACGAGAACAGGGAGGGGAGATAAGACAGATACATTTTAGATAGTTTTCCACAAGTCATCTGTAACCACCCAACACAAACATACAGCTCTGTGTGTATTATATGAAGGTCCTGCCTCTGTACTGTTCTTGTTCCCGTTGGTAGAGTAGATGTGTGCAGGTATAGAGTACAGTATGTTAAGGGACCAGACGAGGCCCAGGCAACCAAGGAGGGTTTTGGGGGGCCTGCGACGTCTGTGAATCATCCCCGAAGGAGGGGCCACACGTCTCAGTGTCCGGAAGTGGAAAGCACTGAGGAGGAGCGTCGACCATCCGCTGACCGAGCGAAGCCACACCCACAACCCCATCAGGAAGCGACACCAGCCACTGGAGGAAACTAGCTAGAAAGAGAACATCTTCCATTCGCATTCTCACTATAGTATTGACCTGAATCAGTTTTTACAGTGCTGCGTATTCTCCATGTTTTCATGCACACAGCACATCTCGTTACAGGCCACGCACCTCGCCCAAATCTCTGACATTGTAAAACACCATTCCTCAAACCCCAGCTAGAATCCCTTGAAACATTAATTATTAGATCCCCAAATCTGTTTACTCAGAGCCCAACGAGCGTTCCCCATACCCGCCTACCCCCTTCTCTGAAGCATCCACATAAACTCCTCCCTCCCCGGCCCTCATGGCCGCCCGTGCCAGAGTCCCACCAGTCCTCATCCCACCCAGGTTCTTACCTCCAGACCCAGGTCAGAGAGGACCAGCAAGATGTTCCTACAGACAGACAGTAGAAGGTTGGAGAGGGCCAAGTTAATCAGGATCATATCTGAGCTACGTCCTCCACCAGTATCTCTGAACACGCTATCACTGATCACACCAACCACTGTGGCGTTACCCACGATCCCCAGCAGGACCAGCATAATGTAAAAGGTGTTCTGGATGGGAGACGCAGCGTTGACACGGAGCCCCATCCCTATAGACTGCAATGCACAAAAAAATTGGTTTACTACCCATCTATTATACACGCCTTTATAGACACTCCCTTCCGCCACAGCAGAAGAAGCTCAACCTCCCACATTACAAACCATGTAAAATCACCATGGCCACAAATACAAAGTAGTTCCAGCCATACACATCCCCCAAAATCCCAGCAAAGGGGCTAGGGTACTGTACACATGGGAATGTGGGTGGTTTAGAGTTTAGCTACTGGGAGCTGAGAGTGCATTAAAATGGAACAGATAAGACTAATTAGCTAAGCTTGTTAGTGCTAGCTGCCCTGGAGAGAGAGACAGGTTTTCAGTTAAGGATCCGGAAAGGAAGTCATCAGCTGATGCCATTAATAAAACAAGTATTTTATTTAAAAAAAAGTTCAGAAAAAGGGTTTGGACTATGGTCTTAGAGCATAGTTTACCAAAATGTCATAATACAATATACAAAAGTGAAAACACACAAAAAAAACATGGTTCTGGTTTGCATTTGGTCTAAGATGTGCTGTCCATAGGTCCTTATGTCAACGCTCTTCCCTGATTACAGCTATCTTCTGCGCGAATATTCAAGTCTCCTTCCTCTTTCCCGATCTCGCTCCCTGTCACATTCTCGGCGATGCTCCCTTTCATTCTCCCTTTCTCGCTCTCTGTCCCTGCGAATTATTTTCTGGCGGTTGGCGGGAGAGACTGAGCGCGAAGGGGAAGAAACACTGCGACTGCGTCTGAAACCAAGAGTGAGAAATCAATCTCAAAGCAGACTCAGAATGGACTCCATAAAAGAACAGATAATGTCTCAGAGCATCAACTCTACCTTCTTCTGGCAGGAGACATGGACTGAGTCTCTCTCCTCTCATCACTGCGACTCCCTCTTTTCTTCCTGAGGTGAGAAAATTAAGAAAAGTATATTTGCAAGTATTTTCAACCCGCAGATAATCTGACACTGGCACTTTAGGACAATTGCTAATGTAAAAAAGCCTTAATAAAATCAATCTGATTGCTTTCTAAGCAGCTCTGTAAAATCAAGATATAAAGTCAGTACAGAAATTCCCATAATTCAGTAGAGGAGGACTACATACTCATTTCCATTCACGAGTTTCCGGCAGGCATTCTTTAGTGCGACATGATTGAGGGGAGACTCCCTCCTGGGCTGTGATGCAGCAGGTGACCCTGCAATAGAGAAAGATGGTCATGCAAGAATATGTAGGAGGAACATTTTTCCAAAGTTGGACAGGGTTGGGTAGGTTACTTTTTAAATGTAATTCGTTAGGTACAAGTCACCTGTCCCCATTTGTAATCAGTAACGTAACATTTGGCTACTCAATCTCAGTAACGTAATGTGATTAGATTATATCCTAGATACCTTTAAATTAAATGGCATTAGAAAACAAACAACAATAGCCTATTACCAACTGAACACCTTTTCTGGGATCAATCAATGTTTTCGGTTTACATAACTGGCCAAAAATAGAATTTGCACTTAACCTTATGGTTGTTTTGTGCCTTTGGAAAGGGTCTCTAAACCACAGCGAATTTAACCTGAGATTATTAGGGCCACCAGCAATGGACAACCGTGATTATACACCTGCACTCTTAACTTAAATTCAATTTTGTCAGCTGCCAATGGTAACTAATGAATGCAATTTTCTGAGATACAAGCCATCAGAATCAAGTGGCCTACCTTTATAAAGCTGAGGTAGCTGCATCAAATGCAAATCATCATCCTTTAGCAGAGTGCGTCCCGAAACACCTTTTCTCCTCAAATATCGGGATTAATTCCATATAATGTTTAATACTCTAACTAATGTTGAAAACAGCGCCATCTTCTACAGAATTCCTCTCTGAATAATATACGACACGAGGTAGGCCTATCGGCTATCATTTTTCTGAGAAGGATGCGTTGAGTAGGTAACTAAATCACAATTCATATGGATTGGCTAATATCATAGATACACACTGTTCTAACCAAATCTGAGAAAATTAAACTAGCGCTTCATCGGTTACTTAGCTGGTTATGCGCGCATGATGATCACACACACACACCCACACCACACACACCACACAACTGAGGCGCGCAATTGTTATTTGGGTTGAAAAAAAAAAAATATTTCACACGCCTTATTTTCAATTGAAGTAATCATAATTTTTTATATTTTTGTTGGCAACATAACAGATCACCGTTACTGTTTTTTGGAATCAGATTTACATGTAACAGATTACTTGTAATCCACAACTCTGAAGTGAGCACATCAGACAAAATGGAATTTGGAAGAAAAGAGTAAAAAAGGACACATCAGGATGCATTAAAAAGAATAAACCCCAAAAAATGTAACAAGGTATGAAACATTAGGATATGACCAGCTTGGGGTTGTGGGGGTTCAGTGAGGGTCTGTCTCACCTGGTTTAGAGGCAGGGGAGAACCTGGAGGGAACATCCAGCGCAGGGGTGGATACGGCCAGCTTTGCCCTGCAGGTGTCCAGGTCCAGGCGACATTTGTCCACTTCTTTCAGCAGACAGGTGAGTGGGACATTGGGCAACGAGTAAAGCCTCAGGATCCGCCGACAGATCTCTTTCAGATCCTCCTCTGATGCACCAAACAACAGGAACCAGGGGGGCTGGTCTGGGAGGGGGATCTGCCGGACACAGGGAGAGCAGGGTCATACAATACGGATATACAGGCGCTAAAAAACAAGGCTTCAGCGTAGCATTGTATTAACCATGTGTGAAGACGTGAAAGACTCTTTTGCCAGTGCTTCTTCATGGTTTCTCCATGCTTCTTAACACATGCAGGTGACTGAGCGCTTAAGCAGCGCAATCAGCCCCTGTACACAACACAAGTGTACACTACAGTGGCCTACCTGAAGTGTTCTGGCTGACAGGAAGATACAGGCACAGGCTACAGATTCAGCACTAAACCTCAGGAACACATCGGTCCGCAGACTGTCATTCATGTAGTTCCTAGAAGTGGGGAAAAATATTAATAATGGTTGCCCAATCAAAATCTTACCTCCCAACAGGTCATCAGAATAAGTTCAAAATAACAAATCACATGTCAAAAAGGCATTTAAGCTAGTATTGATTGGACAAAAAAAAAGACTCACCAAGCAGTCTGAACCAGCTTAGTATTTCTCTCACACTCTAGCACTTGGAGGTACATCACAATGATCTGTGAAAGAACACGAAAGCTGTCAGGGCTGAGGGACACAACGTACCCTGTCATAGACACGATCATTTCATAGACATGTTATGAACATGCATCAGCAGAAACCACATTAAATCACAGTTCGACAAACATGGTCCAGTTTTAGTTCATAGGAAATAATGACAAATATTTAGAAGTAACTTTTTTTGTCTAAGTAATTTTTGGAATGTTTCTCAATGGATGCAAGTCCCTCACTTAGAATTGTTGTGGTACTGCAAGTGTTCAAAGTTGACCCTTTCTTACACCTCCAAAGACAGCTTGTGGGCTTACTGCGCAAGCAAACGTTTTGCATTTGCTGTGACAGCACATCTGTTTTTCCTGCAGACAATCAGTACTTCACAGTTCTATCAAATCGCTATAATGGGGGGAGAGCAATAGAACCCTCTGACTTCGCACTCACTTTTAAACCGGAATTTCCATGGCTAACGGCGGTATGACAGTGATGGTGCTTATAGATTATGCATAAAGACTATATTCACAGAAGGCCCGAAATACATCAACGATTTATGTATGGTGTTCCTAAGCTGGTGTGGAGTCTGGTGCCTGCCTTGTGGGGGTGTTTGACGTGCACACAGAAGCCCAGTTCCTTCAGCACTCTCCTCTCTGCCTTGATCACCTGAGCCTTGGCACTGATGTAGTTGGCATCCAGGGGCATGGGGACCTGGGTCCTGGTAGAGACACACATTTAGATATACAGGACATTGTAAGATGGTTGGGGAACCAGAAGAAGAGTTTTCAGCCTCTTACCTCTTGCCTTTGCTGTGTTTGAGGTGGTAGAACACGTTGAGAACATCTCGTACCCTCCTTGGTTCCTCTTCAATTTTCGAGGCCAGGTGCACACATGCCATGGCAACTATCTGGAAAGAAGAGGACCAAAGAGGTACATGTGGGGAAAGAGGTTAAACCTCACGATATTACTGTGAACACATACTAGTTAAAGGGTTGAATGTTGTGAGAGAAGACTTTTAGAGGATGTTTAAAGAAGAACTAGCATAAAGATAGTAAACGATAGTACCTCTGCACAATGTCGGACAAACGACTTGCAGTAGTAGAACCTCTGAAAAAGGATTTGCCCAGTGGCCATGGCTACCTGGGTGTGTAAAGACATTACATGAATGAGCTAGCTCCATTAGCTAGTTAGCTACGGTCTGAAAATTGCCATCATCAGTAACAAAAGTTATTCTTCAAGTAAGCTATACATTTTTAGATACATTCTCGTGATTGACCTGTTGAGCATGTTTTCTCCGGGGTGAAATGCAATTTCAAACTTCCGGACAACAATCACATGTTCCACAAGTAGTAGCCATCTATAGTTAGCTACCAACCTGTGGGAGTCTAAGCAGAATACCCGCGGCCTGGATCATCTCACAGCTCCGCATTCGCAGCTGCTCTTCTGTATCCGCGGAAAGTCCATGTCCTGCAGACGGACTTTGTAGTAGTCGCTCCGATGGCAGCAGACAGTTATCTAAAGTTAAGCTTACTCCAGAGTATATTTTATCCCCTATAAGAATTCCCTCGCCGGGAATTCTTAGGTCTGCTGCCGCCATCACATATTTATTTGTCGGTTGCATGACACCAGGAAAAACCGAGGCCCAGTTAGGGACTCAAGTATAGTCTCTCCCTATTGGACGGCCAGTGTTGAAACCGCGCCCCTTTTGTTCTTACTGGTTGCGCGGTCGTGTAACCAATCATAAGACTAGCAGCAACTTTAAACAAGCGGAAGGTCTCCGCTCCTGCATCCTAGTTTCACATATGAATCTTCAAATTCATAAAATGTATATATAAATGAGTGCTGACCAAGAGTGAACGAAGTTCAAAATAGAAATACTCTGATGTGTTCAGTATTTATTAGTGAAGGGAGTTCATAACAAACCAGTGACTAATGAAATTAAAAGGAAGAGGGAAAACGATGGTCGCTGTGGTGATGTATTGTTCCATAAAACGGGACTGTATAAAATGTCTGTAATTGCTACATGGTTCATGGCCTATTGAGGAATATTATTTCAAATGAAAGTTGACAGTCTGTACTTTATCATTGTTTAATTTAAAATCCAATGGGCTGAGTACAAAGCCTAAACAGCTTGTCACTCTCCAAATACTTGCAGACTGCACTGTAGGCCTACTCTTAAAAGCTGAGGGAAACATTTACCCAGTCCCAGATATCTGCAGATTGGACAGGAAGCTGTAGTGAGAATCCATGGTCAATAGTGATGCACTATTTCATGTTATTACATTCAGAGTGTTTTGGTCAAAACATTCATCCTCTTGTGCTATGGTAACTTATCCAAACAACACCTCTGCCCACATTGCTTTCCTTCATTCAAAATGAATAGGACTCAACCTGAATAGTGGACTTCAGCCAATACGCTTCTAGACAGCACACAGATGTGTGTAGTGCAACTCAAATCCTCTGCCCATAAAACTATCTGTGAGGTTGCTTCATTCCTTTGACTGGCAGAAGTTGTCAGGGTGTGTTTGTTAAAATTACCATAATACTCCAAAATGAAATAAACATTATTTTTTTTACACTCCAAAACTATTTATTACATCATACATATAGATATGAGAGCTCTACCTCAATGAGACCAATGCATTGTTATTCCAATGGAACAGGCTTAATGTATTGCATTATAATTACACTTAAGGGTGTGTACGGTGCAGCAGAGAAATAATTCAAAAGGTTGTGTCAGTCACAACCTGCAAGTCAGTCACAACCTGCAAGTCAGGCACAACCTGCAAGTCAATCACAACCTGCAAGTCAGTCAACACTTGCAAGTCAGGCACTACCTACAAGTCAGTCACAACCTGCAAGTCAATCATAACCTACAAGTCAGTCACAACCTGCAAGTCAGACACAACCTGCAAGTCAATCATAACATGCAAGTCAGTCACATCCTGCAAGTCAGTCACTACCTACAAGTCAGTCACAACCTGCAAGTCAGACACAACCTGCAAGTCAGTCACAACCTGTGGTAAAAGATGTGTTCCACTAGATGGTGCTCTTCACAAGGAAGTTACCTACATCATGGGATTCTGCTTAGACTGATTGTTCATAAAAATGACTGAGACCTTGCTAGTATGTTTTGACATTTTTTTAATGAAGTGTCAAGGCTGCATGTTTTTATGAAACATCTGCCTATGCAACAACATGCTCACATAAACGACAAGATAATGTGCCTATGGTGACATATGGTTATTCATGACACAGGCCTCTTTGGTTTCCCTTCCAGCCACCATTCCTCTGCTACACCCTCACTCAATTCGGCTTTATCCGTGGATGTCTTATTAAATGGAGTAAGTTGATTCATAGTGACTCTTGGCTGAAGCAAAGACTGTCAATCTATTTATCCATGGGACAAAGGAACTCTTTTGTGTGACACAACAACACAATCCACTTCATCAGTTCCTGAAAAGTGAGTAGTGCTTATTGCATAAATGGATGTGACTCCACTATACTCTTTTATAAGCCAAATGGTTGAAGCCCGAAGACTGATTGGCTGAACCACAGGTATGACATATTTCACTTTTTAAAACAAGCCTATAAAAGAAATAAGGCACCTCAGGTGTTTCTGGTCTAATTTCAGTATACAACATCAAAATACTGTATCCAGGCCCTCTGCGTAATGTCGTGCTTAAAGACAGCTTTATTGCTTAATTATAGCATTGGAATTTTGCAATAGAGCATCAATTTCCTCCACATCAGCTTTCTGATTGCGGTAAAGTCAGTGATACAAAATGACTACCTCCTAAAATACCTCAAAAGCAATCAGCTCCAATAAAAAGCCTGTCAGACCTCTGTATGTGTGTGTCTGTTTGTCCATCCGCTCTGTGTCAGACCTGTTTGTGTATCTGCGGTACAACAGAGCCCCTGTCCTTGGGCTGTGCGGTAAACAGGGGAAACACACACACGGCTCCTGGGGGCCAAGTGTGTGAGGTGTGTGGAGAGGGAGCCAGGGGGCAGGTATAGGTAGGAAGACCCGGGATGAAAGAGACTTTGGGTCTCACCCCCCTCCCAGCGGAGCCAGTACCCCATTAGGCCTTCCTCATGGCCTCGCCACTGGACCTGAACGGCGTCGTGCCCCACTGAGGTCAGCTGGAGGTCAACCAGGGATGGCAGCACTAACAAAACAGAACGATGAGTCAGTGTGAATGGGTTTTGTTCGGAACTGACGTACCGGGCGTTAAAGAAACAAAACACACTTAATCCCGCATATACTGGTATTGACAGAGGAAAAAAATGACCTTCATGTTTCCGTGTCTGTGCTTGAATCCATGGGAACGGACGCAAACAAGCATGGAAATACACAGACACAGAGACACACATTGACAACTCACCCTCCTGAGTGCAGGCCTTGACAGACATGGATCTCTCCTTTCCTGTTGAATACAGGGCGCTGACAGTGACCAGGTACAGGGTATCCGGCTGTAGACCCGTGAGCAGGGTGGAGTTCTGGTATCCATGTAGCGTAACTATGTGGACCTGTCCACTAGGTAGAGCTCCGTACTCAATCTGGTACCTCCGAACCTGGTCGGGCTGCAGTGGACCCCAGCTGACACGTACCTGATCAGGACCTGAGTCCGACACCGTGACCACCGCTGGGCTCAACACCTCTACCGGGCAAGAGAGGAAAGTACAGGCAGAAGAGAGGGATGAAAATGAAGGTGGTCAAGACACGTGGGAGAAGGTATTGTGATAGTTCATCCCTATTACACAGGTAATTTCTCATGACTTTCTAAGTGGCAGATAAAGGCTGAGTTTAAAGCATTGCTCCTCCTGAACGTCCGTGCATTTGGGAATATGAGGTGCATTTAACTCTGAGGCACCGACTAAACAAATGCCTTCCTTATTTTACAGGGTAAATATGACTTCTCATTGACAGCAGCAACCTAAAAGCAGATGCATTATCTCAGGAGCTAACTCAGCTATATTTTATTTACAGGTCAGATGCTCGAACCACTGGTCTCTCCCTCCCTCTGCACACAAGATGTTTTCTGGGTATTAAATAAAATACTATATTGTACGATAATCCAACCATTTATTTTTTCTACAGCACAACTAATCCAACCACACTCTCACCACCTATATTTCAAGAATTTTCTTTTTGCCTCTCTCCATTCCCTCCCTCTCTCTTTCTCACCAGGAAGTGTGGTAAAAGTAACGCTGAGGGTTTTGAAGTAGTCCTCATTGGATTTGGGAGTGAGGGAGACAGTATAGCTGGTGTCTGGCTGCAGGTCTCTGATCTCCACCCAGCTTGAGTCCCCAGGAAGGGTCCTTCTGTGGTACTGTGCGCCTGGTAAAACAGCGTTGTAGTGGAGCTCATAGAAACCTGTGTTGGAGCTGATGACAGGACGCCACTGCAGTACAGCACTTTGGAACGACACCTGTACCACCCATAGACGCTCAGCACGGATTAGCTCTGGGACAGAGGAGGGAGAAAAAGAGATAGAGCGCCCTCCGTAAGTATTGGGACAGTGTAACAGGTTTTTCTTCTATTAACGATATACTACGTTTGAACATGCCTTCATTTGCTGAAAATGGCAAAAATATATAAAAAACGACAACCCGTTTTGTACATATTTTAAGGAACCAAAAGTATCAGTACAGAGTAATGTGATTTTATGTACTTAGGTTTTGTATTTGGTCACATATCATAACTGCCTGAAGTCTCCAGCCCATTGACCCCAGCAGATGGCAGGTATATACTCCGCTGATGCACAAAAGTATTGGAAGAATTTGCCTGATCTGTGTTTCTTTTCAGGTGTGTTACAACATATCATTGGGGCCTATAATAATGGTGTCAATGAAACTCGATGAAGCTGAAAAATCTGAAGAAAAATGAATCCAAAATGTGGCCAAAGCCTTGCTAAAAACTATAGTTGCAATTATTAAATTATTAAAATGATGAAATGTGCTGGTGAGATTCCATGTTAGGCCATGGAAAACCATCCACCTTGGAGGATGAAGTATGACTAGCAAAATGAACAGAAAAAGAACCTCAAACAACTGTCCAACAGATCTGGAAAACTGGATGTTAATGTCTGCCACCAGCATCTGCAGAATTCTTCAATAGCAGAACTAAAGAGGCCACACCGCAAGGTACAAACCACTTTTTAACTTTAAACATACAATGGTGAGGTAATAAAACAGGGTTACAATTGTTTTTGGTTAAAAAGAGCCTGCAGTGTTCTTGGAAAAGGTAATGTGGAAAGACATTTAGCATGAAATAGCATGAGTTAAATGTGGAAAATTAAATAAAGTTTCTCCACTTCATCTATTGAAAGAGGGGTTATGGCTTTGGCATGTATAGATTTCGCTGGAACTGTCTCACTTGTCACGGATGATGTACACTTTTGGCAAAAGAACGGGCACTCTTTTACTTTCTTCAAATAACTCACATGGTCCCCAAAAATATGTCAAAAAATATTTGGTTTCCACAATTTTTCATTTCATTGTTACTATTCATATTACAGAACCTTTATTTTTCAGATCTGAATATATCCTTTTAAATCATAAAATAAACAATGGCATCGATAACATGATTGACTCAGCATCATGTAGCATTTGCTTTGGCCAAAATAACTGCAATCGAATGCTTCCTATAGCAATGGATGAGCTTTCTGCACCTCTGTCCTGGCAGTATGGCCCACTCCCCTTGTTCAAATTGCTCTAGTTCTCCCAGATTTTCAGGGTGCCTCAGATTTCAGATTATTTTTGGACGGTGCTTAATCATCATACAATCGTACAGTTACAATAAACACACTGCCAAAACTACCGTCTTTTTTTGTGCCGTGATCTAGAACGTTCTTTACCAGATTTAAACTAAACTGAACATGCCAGAATTTGCTTAAGAGGAGATGTAAGGCAAAAAAACCTCAAGATATCTAACAATTGTCGATGGCTGCATTACAGGCCTGGCAGAGCAACACCAGAGAATACACCCGGCTTCCGGTGGGGTCAATGGGTTATGGCTATCCGGCAGTTACTGAATGTTAAGACTATGTATGAGGACTATGTATAAAAACTGTTTTCAAGTACACTAATATTGTCAAATAATCTCATAGTGAGTGTTTCACTTGAAATCCAAATGTTTGGAGTACTGTGTATAGATACGTTTCAGAAAATCATTGTACAACAGTGCTATGTAATTTAAATGCCAAGACACTGATTGTTCCTATCTTGTACTCTGTTTTTCTGATTTGGTTTCTACCTTAGATTGAGTGAATTCCCCCCCAACCCTCTGCTTCCCACACACACCAATTATTGCCTCCCTCAGGTCCTGTGTAATAATGCTGATGTCATCGATGTCCACAAAGTAAAGGTGGTTCTCGATGGGCGGGGTCACCACCTTCCGCAGCACCTGGTAGTTTCCATGTCCTGTCGAGACGGCCAGCACGGACACGCCCATTCTCCTCAGCTCTGCCATGGGCTCCTCCACCCTGCCAGGTCGCACTCCATCTGTAAGCCAGATCAGCACCTTAGGGTGCTCCGATTGGCTCATGGCTCTGGTCAGCAGTCCTTGGGCCAATCTGAGGGCAGCATCAGTGTTGGTGTCGCCTTGGAGCTGCTTGGTCCTCTGCAGTGCTGCCTGCAGGCCATACTGGGTGCTGTGGATGTCCAGACCAAACTCAAGGTGTGGATCAGTGCCCACCTGCAGCAGCCCTACTCTCACCTGGCCCTGCCCCAGAGAGAAGGGAAGGAGTAGCTCAGACAGGAAGCGCAGCAGACGTGAGAACTCGTACGATGACACACTTCCTGAAGAATCCAACAACAGCAGGATGTCGCCCTCACAACAGTGAGCTGTGGGGGGTAAAGCAAGACAGGAAAAGATTACAATGAAGGGGTTTACAATTAACACCTTATGGGCTGGTCTTGCAAACATGGATTAGGCCTAGTCTAGGACAAGAAAATCAAGTACAACAGCTTGTTGTTTTAGTCCTAGACTAGTCTTTTAGTCTGTCTGTGAGGCCAGCCCTGAATCTACACAGAGAATTGGATGCAGTTACAATAGCTCTCAAAATTATTTATGTACATTGTGTAGTGTATATTCATGTACATTTCATGTAAATTTTATAACGTCAAAGCGAATAATTAAAGTATTAAAAAAGTGATTGATGAAATAAATATATCAAATAGAAAATAACTGATTGCATGAATATTCAACACATTTGCTATGACACACCTGAATGATTTGAACTGCAACCAATTGTCTGGAGAAGTTATGTAATTAGTAGAATGAGTCGACCTGTGTGGAGTCAAAGTGTTCCATATGATTTCAGGTTGAATACATAAGTCCCTGGAAGGTCCGACAGTTAGTACAATCCCTAACAAAAACTACAAATAATAAACATTTTATAAATAAGGTTATTCCAAAGCACCCGTCACGGGTAGGAAATAATTTTTGAATTTCCAAGGTACTGAATATTCCCTGGAGCAAATTATGGTCCATTATTAATAAATGGAGAAAATATGGTAGAACTGTTCCATAGTGAATCTTTGTCGAACAGGCTGTCCTCAAAAACAGTATCTGGGCAAGAAGGGCACTAGTCAGGGAGAACACCAAGAGGCGTCTGGCAACAAGAACCTACACTCATCCAATTAATAAAAAAAATGGGTAGATGTAATTCTTCATTATGACATTATGGACTTTGATAAGTGGCAATAGATTTGCAAAATATCCCAAAACACTGTTTTTCGCATGGTCATTATGGGGTATTGTGTGAAGATTGTTGTCACAATCAGTTTGATCCATTTTAGAATTAAGTTTAATGTAACAAAATGTGGAAATAGAGAAGGGGTTTGAAAACTTGAACATGAATTCACTGTAAAAACAGTTTTGATACATAGTTATTCAGTTGTTTACCATTATTCTCACTGACTCACTGAATCTCACTGATTTTGCTTGTCTTCTTATGTTCAAATCTAAATATTTGCTGTCGTTCATTCAACTTATCTTTGATTAGTTTTAGTCCAACATACTTGGATCCAAGGCATGAAATACCACAGAAAAACAGATAAAAGAAATGTACTGAGAGAAATAAAATAAATAAATATAGGATGGAGAAGAAAGTTGACAGAAAATGGAGGGAAAATCTGAACAGACAGTAAATGCGAAAGAGAGACTGTGAACATAATCAGCAGAGGATAGCTACAGTGTGGCCAGATGCTCTCTGATGAGCACATTATAATGGTCACTGGACCTTGCCGTCTTTCTATTCTCAGAAACAATTGAACCCCATTTTTCTCTCAACCATTTACATTCTGTAGTAATTTCCTGCTAAATCAAAATTGCTTCCACTAACACTGCTGCTTCTGTGAACACCCCCGCATCTATTAAAACCTGTGCTTCAATTAACACCACTGTATCCATTAACACTCCTGCTTCCACTAGCGCCCTTGTTTCTTTGAACACCCTGCTTCTATCAACACTCCAGCTTTCACTAACACCCACACATTAATTAACACCCAAACTTCCACAAAAACCCACACTTCAATTAACCTAAACACTTTACTAAACACCCAAACCTCCACTAAAACCCACACTTCAATTAACACCCACACATTAATTAACCCCCAAACTTCCACTAAAACCCACACTTCAATTAACCTACACACTTCCAATAAACCCCACACTTCATTAAACACCCACACTTCCACTAAAACATCCACTTCCACTGAAACCCACACTTAAGTTAACATACACACTTCAGTTCACACCTACACTCCTATTAATACCCATACTTTCATTAACACCCACAGCTCTATTAAGTAAAACCCATGCTTATATTAAAACCACACACCCATTAATACTCAAACTTTATCAACACTCCAGCTCCCACCAACACACGAATGTCCACCAACACTTCAATTTCTGTTAACAACCCAAATTGAAAATAAAGAACTTCAATCAGATAGAGTAATATTTGCCCAGTGTTTCAATTATCACTCCACCTGTTAATACACTACCAAAGTATGGCTGTCGTACACATTTTCAGTCTCTACAGGAACAAGAGCATTTTACTTTAAACTCTATACTTTTTCCATTCGCTGTCATGACCTGTAATAACAGATGTATATCCCTGCAGGAATGCAGGAATTACCAGTTACCTCACTGTTCTAACCTGCGATTGTGGTGATGCACTGACATGCTCAAGGTGTAGTGAGAGTACAACTATACAATACATTAAAATACAACACAATACAAGCTGATGCCAAGGGAACATATACTGTACCTATCATGCATATTGTGCAGCCTACCTGGTGTTCAGTCTTTACAAGTTTTCCAAAACTACACTGCACACTCGACTGACTTCTATTAAAAACTTACACTGAACAGCCATAACGTTATAACCACTGACAGGTGAAGTGAATAACACTCTTAATCTCACTATCATGGTACCTGTCAGTGGGTGGGATATATTAGGCAGCAATGAACATTCTGTCCTCAAAGTTGATGTGTTAGAAGCAGGAAAAATGGGCAAGCATAAGGACCTGAGTGACTTTGACAAGGGCCAATTTGTGATGGCTAGACAACTGGGTCAGAGTATCTCCAAAACTGCAGCCGTTGTGGGGTGTTCCCAGTCTGCAGTGGTCAGTACCTATCAAAAGTGGTCCAAGTAAGGAAAAGCGGCGACAGGGTCATGGACAGCCAAGGCTCATTGATACACGTGGGAAGTGAAGGCTGGCCCGTGTGGTCCGATCCATCAGACGAACTACTGTAGCTCAAATTGCTGATAAAGTTAATGCTGGTTCTGATTGAAAGGTTTCAGATCACGGAGTGCAGTGCAGTTTGTTGCATATGGGGCTGCGTAGCCACACACCACTCAGGGTGCCCATTCTAATCCCTGTCCACTGCCGAAAGTGCCTACAATGGGCATGTGAGCATCAGAACTGGACCACGGAGCAATTTAAGAAGGTGGCTTGGCCTGATTAATCCCATTTTGTTTTACATCATGTGGATGGCCGGGTGCGTGTGCATCGCTTACATGAAAAACACATGGCACCAGGATGCACTATGGCAAGGTGGAGGCAGTGTGATGCTGTGGGCAATGTTCTACTGGGAAAACTTGTATCCGGCCATTCATGTAGATGTTACTTTGACATGTACCACCTACCTAAGCATTGTTGCAGGCCATGTGCACCCTTTCATGGCAACGGTATTCCATGATGGTATTGGCCTCTTTCAGCAGGATAATGCGCCCTGCCACAAAGCAAAACGGGTTCAGGAATGGTTTGAGGAACAAAACAACTAGTTCAAGGTGTTGAATTGGCCTCCAAATTCCCCAGATCTCAATCCTGTTAAGCATCTGAGGGATGTGCTGGACAAACAAGTCTGATCCATGGAAGCCCCACCTCACATTTTACCAGACTTAAAGGATCTGCTACTAACACACCAGGTCTAGTGGTGTCCATGCCTCGACCGGTCAGGGATGTTTTGGCTGCAAAAGGGGGACCTACACAACATTAGGCAGGTGGTCATAATGTTATGGCTGATCAGTGTATCTGCTAGATGACCATGGTGAATGCCTAAAGAACATCAAGGGAAACTGCTAAAATGTTGTAAAGCAAAACCAATG
This sequence comes from Esox niger, assembly GCA_016801105.1. Classification (NCBI taxonomy): domain Eukaryota; kingdom Metazoa; phylum Chordata; class Actinopteri; order Esociformes; family Esocidae; genus Esox; species Esox niger. Next base: position 31,617 of record JACXGJ010000332.1, read on the forward strand.
GCACAAATGCAGGATATAAAATATAAACAAAACAATTATTAAGTAAATACTATCCATAAAAGCATCTTTATAGGGCAAATCTACCACTAGACACTATTTGTGTTTTTTCAGTTATTTCAGTTTTGTTCATAATTATCAATGATTGGAAGATTCAAACCAAATAAGACAAGTAGGGGGGGAAATTAAAATTAAAACCTTAAAATAACCTGGTTGCATAAGTGTGCACACCTTCTTTAAACTGGCTGTGTTCAGAATGAACAAATCACATTCAAACTCATGTTAAATAGAAGTCATTACACACATCATTTAAAGTGACTCTGATTAATCACAAATAAAGTTCAGCTGTTCTAGTAGGATTTTCCTGACATTTTCTTAGTTGCATCTCAGAGCAAAAGCCATGGTCCGTAGAGAGCTTTCCAAGCATCAGAGGGATCTCATTGTTGAAAGATATCAGTCAGGAAAAGGGTACAAAAGAATTTCCAAAGCATTAGATATACCATGGAACACAGTGAAGACAGTCATCATCAAGTGGAGAAAATATGGCACAACAGAGACATTACCAAGAACTGCACATCCCTCCAAAAATGATGAAAAGACAAGAAGAAAACTGGTCAGCGAGGCATACAAGAGGCCTACAGCAACATTAAAGGAGCTGCAGGAATTTCTGGCAAGTACTGGCTCTGTGCTAGATGTGACAACATCCTCCTGTATTCTTCATATTAAGGGCTATGTGGTAGGGTGGCAAGATGGAAGACTTTTCTTACAAAGAAAAACATCCATGCCCAGCTGAAGTTTGCAAAAACAAACATCATGCTTGATGTGGGAAAATGTGTTATGGTCTGATTATCAAGATTGATCTATTTGGACATAATTAGCGCAAAAACAACACTGCACATCATCCAAAGAACACCATTCCCACAGTGAAGCATTGTGGTGGCAGCATCATGCTTTGGAGCTTAGTCAGAGTGGAAGGACTTGTGAACAGTTTCAAATACGAGGCAATTTTGGCACAAAACTTTCAGGCATCCGTTAGAAAGCTGAAGATGAAGTTCACCTTTCAGCAAGACAATGATAATGATCCTACAAAGTTTGGGAAAACAATTCAATCTTTAGATTATCATATAAATACTTCCCTCTATGCATCGTCAAAGACTCAATTCAGATTTCTGACAAACTTCCTATGCTTGATTGCTTTTAATTAGCATTTTGTTACAATATTTAAACTATACTAACTCAGAGGTACATGCCACCCTCATATCTTTGAATACCAACAAAGGAGTTGGTTCTAATAAATTAGATGTGTTCTTTTTAAAGCTTGCTGCTGATTTTATTGCAACAATTTTATCTTATCTTTTTAGTCTTTCGTTAAGATCAAATGAAATTCAATTAATTAGGAAATCGGCCTTTGTGTTAAAAGGAGACGCTCCTACTTTGTTTAATAATCATAGATCTATTTCCAAACTCTCTTTTTTAACGAAAGTCTTAGAATCTCTTGTAAGCAACTACAATATTACAAAGTAGATCTTATCAAATTTTTTATCTGGTTTTAGAAAAAACACAACACAATTACAGCAGGTGTTAAAGCAATACGTTATTTTATGGTCTCTCTAGACAAGGGGCATCATTCTGCAGCCATTTAAATGTAATTATCGAAGGCTTTTGATACGGTGAATCATGAAATGATGAATCAAAGAATCTTGGATAAAGGCTTATCAGTAGAAACTGTCTCATGGTTTGAAAACTATTTATCAAATAGATCAGAATGTGTGAATGTCAAGGTATTAAAGGGTGTGCCACAGGGATCGGTTTTGGGACCACTCCTCTTTACAATGTACATAAATAACATAGGCATAGATGTACCCCAAACTTTCTTTTCTATGCAGACAATGCTGTGATATATTGTCAGAACACTCTCAGACTCTGGCCCTTTCTCAGTTACAGCTTGCTTTTGATATTGTTCAACAAAGATTTCATCAACTAAAAAGGTTTCAAAATGCTGACGAAATGAAATGAATGTTGTTTTCAAACTCAAAGAAAAAAGATACATCTTATATTTCTTACTACATTGCATGGTAATGTAATTGAGTCTGTATCTATACACAAATATCTTGGGATTTTAATTGATGACACATTTTACATTTGGTAGGTTAAAGTTGGGTTTTTATTTCAGAAATAGGTTCTATTTTTTTCTAAGTCAAAAAAGTGCCTCGTAGGTGCCTTTGTATGCTACCTTTCTGCCTGTATTAGATTAAGGTGATGTCTTGTACATGCATGTCTGTATGTCCTTATTATGTGCAAGTGTATACCATGTCTACTGTATAACATGGAGCTTTGAGGTTTGTTACAAACTCCACATCTCTCACTCTTCACTGTATCCAATTCAAGAGTGGGCTGGTCATCACTAGCTCTATGCAGATGATCCCATTGGTACATTTTTATTTACAAGGCCATTCTTAGAAAGGTCCCAGTTTATTTTATGCTCTTACATTGTCCCAGCAGATTCATGAAAAATATCGCTTGCGCTCTTATAACTGTAGGCTATTTTGTTGACGGTTCCTATGGACACGCAGAGAAGTAGGGGGAAACGCGTTCCAGTTCAGTGCAACTTCCACCTAGAATGAGCAACAAAATATTTTTAAGCGAAATACTGACTATGATCCAAAATCAAATCCATGATAGATATTGAAATGGGTTGTAAATGTTTTGAATCTTGATCTTATTTAGAACGATAGTATTTTAAGATTTACCTTGTCATTTTATGTAGGCTATTGTAACTTCTGTGTACTGCTATTTTTGGCCAGGTACCTCTTGAAAAAGAGATTGCTAATCTCAATGTGGTTTAGTTGAATAAAGGTTCAATAAAAAAACGTACCTGTGTCAGGTAGGCCCAGTACGTTTCGTGTGCCCGACCGAAGTAACACACCGAGCAGGAAACAGGATAATCCAAACCACTTCATCCTAAAATAGATCAGTAGACCTACGCTATGATGAATTAAAGAAATTGAACACTAAATTGGATATTCCGAATTGACAGTCCATGGCATTGTACAGTAGCTTATACAGTAACTTCCCTCTCACATTCCCACGAGATTCACGTGCGTTGATGGATCAGACCATCTTCAGTTATATCGCTTGCTATTTTATTGCTTAAAAGTTAATCACAATTGCATCTAAACTGGTTCGCAGGTTTCTATCCACTTCATATAACGTAACAAACCTCTAAAAACGTATTTAGCCAACACCTGCGTTGTGCGTAATTACAGTTACGATTCTACCCCACATTGGACAAAAACCTATCGCTCCGCGAAACCAACGGACAAAACTTCCTCTTCTGCTACTGTTTAACGTTTAAATGTGGTTTGGTACTTTTCTTTCCCTTTTTTAAGCCTCCTCCCCTCCTTTTTCGGCGTCACTCAAGTTGGACTAAGGCCCTGTATCCGACACGATCCAAAGCCATGTTACGTTGCAAAACGACCTCAAACGTTACAGATCGAAAGTGGGCTATGTGAATACGTCCAAAGTCTACGTTTCGGATAGGTAGATTGGCTCTAGAAGGTAAAGGTTAAAAAACGTTGGATCTTTCTGAGCGAACCCAGAAATGCATTTGTCACATTGTCATCAACCATTTCATAGCGCGACTTATCGACTTGATTTGCCATAATAATAATCATTGTTGTTCATCCTTCACTAGCGTTGGGTTTGGCCACGTCCAGATGAGAATGATTCATGGCAAAAATACGTCTTAACTCTTAATACAAATGCCGCCATATAGAAAATAGTATATCATTGAATTTCATCATAGATGGGGGAATGCGGAATAGAAAATGTGTGTTTTTGTTGGCGCACGTCAGTAATCTTTTTGTCAGACTTCACCTGGTGTGTCATTTGTTAACCAAACATGGATTTCTCAATAAATTCTGGTGCACTTTGACATCCAATATGGTGCCCTCCAAAACGAGAGTAAATGACTACACAATAATTCTGTACGCATTCCATCACTCCCAAGTTCAATTATAGTTCGAAGGGCAAAACTGAACATTTATAAATTCTGAAACTGAAGCTCTACACGATGTGAAAACTGGACTGGATTTAAGTATTAATTTAGTTTTTGTTATTCCATGCATTTTTATTATTTCTATGGTTAAGAGTCATGATAAACTTTCAGGTTAAAGTGCTGTCATCTTCAATGGTCATCTATTGCCAGCAATACCTGCGACAAAACTGTAAATATCTTTAAGTATCACTGACATAATTTCGAGCTTGAATATTTCATGTTATCAAATTATTTGTTACATTTTTCTATCAGTGTCTTTAATGGAGCTCAGGAATATTTCTCATCAAAATTGGAAAACATTTAAAAGAACTATACATTCAATCAGTACACCTGATCAATGGGCAGAGGAGCTTTTTTTCAGAAGGCCATGGTGGAATGAAGGGATTACTAGTGGAACATCGTTTTCTTTTCCACCCACCCTCCATCTACCTGTCAGGGCTTGTAGAATCCCCTCCCCCTCCCCTAACAAAACTGCACACACCAATATCAAGATTTAGACATGCAAGATGGAAAAAACAGAATTCATGGTTTAATGCATATGTTTGCAAAGAATGCATGTCAGACTATAAAAGGCAGATAAATGTGTTCTCAATGCAAAGCAATATTAACTGGAGTTATGGAATGTTATTTTAACCTCTAGACAGTCTTTATTCAGGATATATTAGATAGTTTGTTGGACAAAATCTACCCTTTCCTGCATTTTCTTTCTTGCCTGGTGTTGTACTGTTATTTGCTACATATTTCAGCCCTTCCATTGCAGTTGTTCAATTAAGTCAAGTATCGATTTGTACAAAACAATGCATTCAGCAGCTGGGTCATCTCTAACCGATATGAGCATAAAAGCCAGGTAAAACCTCACCTAGTGAGTGTGACTGGCCCAATGTCTCTGAGATAAGTCAGAATATTTAGATTATCATCTCTAACCAATATGAGCATGAAAGCCAGGTAAAACCTCACCTAGTGGGTGTGACTGGCCCAATGTCTCTGAGACAAGTCAGAATATTTAGATAATCATCTCTAACCGATATGAGTATGAAAGCAGGTAAAACCTCACCTAGTCAGTGTGACTGGCCCAATGTCTCTGAGATAAGTCAGAATATTTAGATAATCATCTCTAACCGATATGAATATGAAAGCCAGGTAAAACCTCACCTAGTGGGTGTGACTGGCCCAATGTCTCTGAGATAAATCAGAATATTTAGATTATCATCTCTAACCGATATGAGTATGAAAGCCAGGTAAAACCTCACCTAGTGGGTGTGACTGGCCCAATTTCTCTGAAACAAGTCAGAATATTTAGATTATCATCTCTAACCGATATGAGTATGAAAGCCAGTTATAACCTCACCTAGTGAGTGTGACTGGCCCAATGTCTCTGAAACAAGTCAGAATATTTAGATTTTTTGCCATCTAGAAATTACCATGGATGTCTTTAGATCCAGGCTCTTCGTATAGAAGAAATTGATTTCCATGAGCTTGCTGTAGTCCTTGATCAGAGGAAATATTTATGGCAGCAAGACAATTTCAATCACCAAACAAAAAGAAAGGACAGAAATAAATCAAGAAATTCAGTGTCACCTTTATTTGCCAAGTACATTTACACAAACCAAGAGTTTCACATAGGTGGACAGCACATTGTGACAGAAGAAGCAACATTGGCTTAGAAGGTGACCTACATTTATGTAACATATGCTCAATCAGTAAAATCAATAAGTGCATCCTGTAGTTAATTTTACAGTATTTTACTCTTCTTGTGCACAGTTTTACAATCTAGTAAGTATGTGTAAATATCTAGGTGTTGGGGGATGGGTGGAGTACTGGAAGTAGTATAGTGCTGTTCAGTGGAGGAATTAGTGGTTGACCGTTAGAAGGTGGCTAGCAAAGTCCTCTAGTAATGCTCTTTGGAGCATATGGTTAATGAATAAGGGCCACAGCACAGTTATAGAAACTGTTATGGTGATCCACCTGCCCTCTGCCTGCCAGAAGAATTCATTTTTGGAAAAAGTTGGTGGCTGGGGAGAGAGAGAGAGAGAGAGAAATGCTGTTGTGAAAGCCATTGAAACACATGTCATTTTGATGCTTTGGCCTCAGTGCTTTGAGCCGATACAGAGACTTTTTGTATTGGCTTTGGAAAAGTCAAAGGAAACAGAAAGAATAGGGAAAATCTGTGAGCTCTCCAGGAAACAAAGGCCTCATTGACACAAACAATCCACTAATTCAACCCAATCCAAATGTCAAATGTGTGATATGTTTACATCAGTCTCTTTTTGTCTCAGTGGCTCAGTGGTGTACTATCATTGGTCGATTTGGAGGGGTTCATTGGGTGAAAGATGAGCAACAGGAAAAGCAAGCTAATTTGGATACTTCTGGAGTACGGTTTCTCAGACACTTTCTAAAACCTAGTTCTGGACTTAAAAGCAGCCTCAATGAATATTTTAAATAGAAAGCACTTACACTCTGAGGCATTTAGGTAATGATACCGTCAAAGTCGGTTCATACAAATCAATAGCATGTCTTTTGACGTAAAAGGTCAATGTGTTATGAAAGTGTCCATTGATTTTCCGGAGCTGGAGGAGGCAGAGAATACAGGGGAGTGATTGAGAGTTACAGGGAGAAATGAAGAAAGGGAGTGAAAATGCAAGAGAGAAATTGAAGAAATAAAGAGAAGAAGTTTGAGTAGCTTTCCACTGACGTAATGTACACCTGTGAAGTCAGTGGCAGCAACGTGGTGATGGAAATAAAAGACCCGTGTAGAAGAAGGAGGAGGACGAGAAAGGAATGCTCCCGTCCTGAGGGCTGTGTCATCAGAGGACAATATAGGATTGTCTGCGCTGTCATTTTTTGTGATCTTTGCTGTGACCATTATTTAAAGGGCTAAGTGGACATGAAGTTCAGACTGAATTATGCTTCTTCGCCCTTCATGCATTCCTGTCTGTTGAATTGTGTGACTATTGAACAGTAGTATAGATGGAGTACAGAAAGTAACAAAATATATAGCTTATGTTGGACAAAATTCTAAGTGCCCATTAATAAATCTTATGGTGCTTTTGTCAGGTAGCTACCTGAGTGATTGCTAACCTAGCAAGTACCATACAGTACATTCCTATATAACACATGTCCTCTGACATGACAGTGCTTGACTAAAATAAACTGGGGCTTTCTGGGGATAGTGAATGAAGAGGTTTACATTACTCTGACTGTTTTTGTTGTTATTTGAGAGAGCTGGTAGATGTGATAGGTCAGGTTTCAATTACTCGCAGCTCTTGACTGGGTAAGAAATACCTCCTTTTTCTATAGGAAATATAATGTGTTATGACAGAGCTATTGTATTGTACAATAGAAGGATTGTTCACTCTACACCCCACTGGTTTAGTTATTTTTGTTATAGTTGTAACATATGCATCAATAGAAATATTTAATGAATAATGTCACATACACCTTTTCGGTAGAAAGAAACAATAAATACTGTCTATTTAAATTAAGTTGATTATAATTGAGCGTGTTCCAAATATTTGAACATTTTGATGATATGTCACAATACATTATTTAAAAAAGATATATTATTCAATAATTTTTTTAAACAGCTTTTGCTGAGCCAATTTTATTTAAGTTACTGTTGGCCCTCTGTAAACTTGCTCATAGTCTCTGAAATTCCCAGAATGATCAACAGTGGGTCCAGAGTTTTTGAGACTTCCACAACCTTCATAGGGATTACAAGAATTCCAGACCTGTGACCCTACACCACCTCAGCAATTTCCTAATTCTGTATAAATATCTCTAAGATGAAGTTAATTTCATCAATAACTTTGCCTATATTTAGCCAACAATTGTTTTGTAGAGTGAATTGAAGCAAATATGTTAAGAAACATCACCTTGTCCTGATAGGATTTGCACTTGGTTTTATGATTCATACCACTTTAGTTAAAAGACAGGAAATAGGTCGCATTTGCATTTGAAGTCATTTTATGATGATATTCAAACAAAATTAGTCACTGAAAACACTCAGACTAGCAACCGGTGGGAGGATATGAGAGCATAGTGACAACTTGCCTTGACTGCAACATAGATTAGAGAAATTCTTGTTTATCTAGTACTGTATTAAATTGTCATATGCAGGGACGCCGACAGAAATCAATGATGTTACTGTTCATAAAACAGGTCATACACGTTTATTGTCTAATGTTTTAGCTAGGTTGTACTAAAACCCAAGATTGACTGACTAATACATTCTTAAATTTAAGTCAACCAATGCGCCCCCCTGAGGCCTGGGCCAGAGACAACATTACTGGTTGTCCCCTCGTCATCGTCACTGGTCATATGCAAGTATTTTGTATTGATTAGGTGATGCAATGTACCTAAAAACAGCATTTAGCGGTGATAGATTGGCAATATACCACATCTTATGGCTTGTAAATATTACTGCAGCGTACTGTTTTCTCTGGGACCTGGCCCTAACATTCAGAAATTGCCTATGACTTGGCACATCAAAATAGCATTCCGTTCCGAGACAAGTTGTCAAAAAAAGGAAGGGTAAGTGATGTTGGCAACACACCCCTCTTTGATTAATTCAACTTTGAACTACCCCATCCCCCAGCTGTCACAGGACGTCACCCACTTACCCCAAGAAGACTCAACTTACACATAATGTTCAACTCAGTTCAGTGAAGAGACCACTTTTAGGACAAGCTATGTATTTTTACAAAATGTGTGTTTAAATGAATTCTGATTACTTACAAGACCACACAGATATATTTAATATATTTAATATGTATTATAATATAATATATTTTCTATGTGGATATCTGTGGATTTTCTTGAGTACTATGTTTCCCTTGATACTAACTGTAAACTGTACTGATGCTCAATGGATGGTGCAAGTTACCCCACTTTCCCTTAGAGTGTCTGTGGACAACAGGGTTCAATTAGCCACCCACGAAGACATGTTCAGCTAATGTTGTCTCTAGTCAGTGGGTGTTGCCTGTGGTTGCTATGGGCACTGCTAGCTCCTTGGAACTACCAAACCAATTACACATACACTGTGTTCAGACTCATGATAATCACCCTGACCTCTTTGTGTCAGCCCGTACGGCCCAACCCAGTGATATACCTAAAAAATGCCAAGAGCACTTTGTCTCAATACTGTTTACTCAACTGATTGTATTATTCCTGCCCCAATCCTCTTCGCAATCTCTTTCTGATTGTAGCGTATTCTGTATAATATTTGTCTCTCTATAATAATAAAGGATAAATAGTGGTGCTTCCTTAGCATTCCTTAGCATTATCTAATCAATGGTATGAGTATCCACAGTATGTAAGTCTACTACAATACACAAAAAAGGCACGAAATAACCACATTCTGAAATAACTTAGAAATAAATCCAAATGTGACTTGCAAAAACCTTAAAGTTGATTTATCGAAATTAGTGGATCTCTAGTGACCTTGTCTGATCGATTGTAGTGTACTTTTCCATCTTAACAGTAAGGTTAGGTATGGTAGTACTTTAGACAGGAGAGCCTTAGAAACAAACCTTTGCCCTTACCAGACTTCATACAGGGCAGTTCACTCTCCGATACAATGTGCACTGATGTCTCCTGAAGCTATTCGCTGTAATAATATGTGATATATGTCTAGTGGCTTCATTACAGTGGAGCTTAATTCAGATATTTAGATATAAAAAAGTCTACAATCACCTAAATGAAACTGTAATAACTGTATTTGCTTGAGAAAGTCATGACATATTCCTATAAAATATGTTTTTATTTCTCAATTTTGTTAAGGTCTGACCAAAGCAGGGAATTGATTTCTGGGATTCTTTGAGTCAAAAATCCAGAAAATAACATTGTATGATTTTTAAATAATTCATTTGCATTTTATTGTATGTTTTTTTAGAGTGATGCCATAACACGGTGGTTGTAGAATTGTTTGGGGTCAAGTACCTTCTCTGATAGCAAATTAATCAGGGATAATATCATTATCACACTGAACCGAACTATTTGTATGTCTTGCCAAATGAAAGCCTCTAGTCCCATCAAAGCATCTGACCCCAGAACCTGGATCCATTCAAAGTTCCACTGACATTCAGCAAACTCCAGCAACTGATGTCTTGATGAATGTAGAGGCTTTCTGCTAGTTAAGATGGCTTGTTTGCTGTTTCTCATCAGGAAAGCATGTACGTTTCATCAGTGAAGCACAGGAGAGCTTTCAATGTCTAGTCTTGATTCTAGGCTTAGCATTTGTGAGTTTGTTGCTGTTGTTAAACAACCAAAGAAGTCTCAGTGCAAGTCATGCTGGCCATCATGTGGCAAATGAATCAGAAAACGTCCATTAGAGACATCAGAGCAAAAACCAAGTGTTGGTCACATTAAGAGAAAGTAAAAAAGCACTTGTGTGCTCACAAACTGCAAATGACCTGGTATATCAAGGACTAGATGACAGTAGATTACCAAATAATAGTCTTCATAAGGTAGAAAATAAAAGACAACAACTGTCTGGCTAGAAACCATCGACAGGAGTTAACAATGGATATGTCAGCCATTACCACAGAACTTGTGAATGTGTAATCATGCTATCATGCTGTCCTTTTCAAAATCCAAAGTGCTGACTACAGAGCCCAAAACAATATGGTCACAGTGCAAATACTTTTGGCGTTCAGTATATAGGTTGACGTAGCAGTAGATAGGTAAGTATACAGTATGTAGGTGTGTGCAAATTTGGTTATACTAAAAGCATTGTGCTAATAGGTGAACAACTGCGGATAGCTTGTGTGGCTATTTCATAGTAATTTTGCGGTCTTGTTAAAAAGTCATATGGCATAGCACTTCAAGCTATGGAGAGTCATGTAGGTTACAGACTTCAGGCACCGTTATAAAGAACAGTCAATAGCATGGTTAGCAGGGGCATTTGACTATTTTTAAGGACTTCTTTGACACTGCCCAGTGTCAAGGTCTCGGATGACAGGCAGCATTGCCGTGGGGATGAGGGCGGGGCTCGCCGCACCACTCTGAAGTGCCCAGTGATCGAATTGTCTTTCCAAGTGGTGTCGCACCCAGTCCAGATGTCCTAAATGGAGCAGCGTAATAACGCTGGAGGATCTGAAGGCCTATGCCAGTACACTCTATGGGTAAGACTGAGTGTACTGCCAGCCCATAGAGTGCCAGTACACTCTATAGGCTGACTTTGAGGCCAGCTGAAGACCAGTCCAAGCTTTTCTCTAGAAATTACACAACCCTCCCCTGCACTCAATATAAAAATCAAAATGTCTCTGGTGGAAATTTATTTTCTCTGGGTAGTAATTACTTACAGTTCAGACACCCTCTAATCAAAACTCTACATGGAGCCTTTGCTGACAAGATGCTCAAAGACCAGCCCCTCATCTTGGATATTATTGCAAGCTTGCAATACGGATATGTGGAATCGTTTGCCATGATACAGGCTGATAATGTGTGGTCTGCTGATTGCAGGCCTACCTATGTCAAGGACAAAGCAGTTAGTTAGATAGTGTTTTGTGTCAGTGGTCATTGGCAGCTTGTCTCTGTGTAGATGGAGCTACTGTGTCTGTTATCAGAGATGTCTACATATTTGTCTCCTAAATGTTGGAATACTTTAGGGATGATAAAAAGTGTGTTTGTATGTGTGTGTGTGTGTGTGTGTGTGTGTGTGTGTGTGTGTGTGTGTGTGAGTGTGTGTGTGTGATATTAAAGAGGTTCCCATAAGCACTCTCATCTGCTCCCAACACAATGTGAACAGTTCTCACTGGAAGGCTGTCTGGATCTGAATCATTAGACAGCACAAACCAGGATCCCCTGAGCCTCATGAATCACAATTTAATGTGACTCTCCCATTAATTACCTGACTGTTGGCCCATACCACAAAATCTGTCCATTGAAAATAAGAGTCATTAGGGAATTACTCATCTTTTGTTACTTTTCATTAGAATGGGTCGGAGTTTAAATAACGACAGGTCTATTTGTCATTGAGATTTGCATTGAAATTGTCATTTAATTTTAATATAATAACTGTGATGTGTAATCTAAAAGTAAATGTATGTATTTTGTTCATCCTTGACAGTAGGAGATTAGTGCATTTAATTTAGCCTTGGTAGTCCTAGCTGTTTTCAGATTATCCTAACTAATATTTTCATATTCTAATAGTTTTGACCAGAGCCCTTCGTTACTATTCATATATCCCTATGCTAGACTCTAGATTTTACCCTGGCTTCAAATGAATGAATTAATGACTGAATCACTCTTTAGTAGTATCAAACTGGTGCTGAATTCATTTAGTAGTGCTTAAATGAAATGGCTGTGTAAAGTAAATTTAAAAATGAATACATTTTAATCTTTACTCTACTTTCCAGGGTAAAGAACCAGTTAAAATCAAGCTGTACCATTTAAAATGTTTTTAAACTTCTTTAAAATGGATAACACAAATCACCCAAATTAACATATAAACAAATCTAATACTGCAAAATATGATTGCACAAACTTGTGGCCCATCACTTTAATTGGCCTGCTACCTGCTAGGCTTGTATAACCAGCATCACTTCCACTGGAAGGCCTGTCCACTCCAGGACATATCCATCATGGTTGATATCTGTACACTCCCCCTCCCAGAGTGCAAAGAACATTGGTGTGACCCTAAACACCAGGTTCATGCACTACAACCTAACCTTTTATTGAAGGCAGCACAGATACCTATCCAGACACTTGTCATCTCACTTCCAGATTACTGCAACTCACTTTTGATAGGGCTCCCAACATGTGCCACCAGCCCCTGCAACTTATTCAGAATGCAGTGGCCTATATAGGGTTCAACCTTCCCAAGCTTTCCCATGTCCCACTTATTCAACTGGCTTCCAGTTGAGCTTTATATCCACTACAAGGCCATGGTCAGAGGCAGAGCGATAACAGGTGTGATGGGTGCACAACATAACAGCTAATCAGAGCTACCCACAAAATGTGTATTTTCATAAAAAATATATAGAAAACAAACTTTTGTTGGATTTGATTAGCAATATTCTATTTAGTTAAGAGAATGCTTTTGTTGGCATTAAAGTGCCAAACATCTATGCAAACATGGAAGTTAAAGCTAAGCTCCAACCCTGGTTTTCTCCCTACCTTCAAGCTATGCTCTAACCCTACATCCCTACACAGGCTCTTCATTCTGCCACCTCTGGGCTCTTGGCAGTCCAGCCCCTTCTGGTTGTTGAAAAGCATACAAGTCTGACAGCATGGCACTATTGCAGAGAGAGGTTCAATATCCCAGAAATAATCCTCCCACAGGACGCTGTGTTCTTTCATACAGTTTTTGTCAGCTAGGTCACCTACTGAGACAGAGATTACTGACATCTAGTTGGCTATTGAGAGGATCCATTACCTCAGCTCAGAGGCATGGCGGGTGAGCAGTGGCCTGTAATGAGACAGTGTGGGGGGACAAGGAAAAGAGAATTACTTTTTCTATAAGTGGGATAGACTATAGAGGCGTAAGGCTGGCTTGGTAGAGGATATAATATTGTTTTGTGAAATGGATTGAGCATAAACTCATAAATTGAAAGAAAGATTATGAAAGAAGGCATAATGAGGGATGGAAAGTAGAAAGGATCACACAATGTCTCAGTGTGAATGTGAAAACCTTTTCCCTCACTGGTGGGGTGGCTCATGCAGGAGGTGCGCTCTTTTGTTCCTGGTTAATTTTGGGCCTGAAAACAATGGATTTCAAGCAGCAGGAAAGAAAGACACTGACTGTCAGGTAGGCAGGCACAAAACAATACAACTGGAAACAAGAGAAAGGGTAGCACTTTTCTTCTGAAATGTAATGCTAACATCCAGAAAGTACCAGAAAACCACTTAAATAGGATGGCTAAAACCAGTTCAGATGCAAAGTGATCATTTTCCACTTTCTGAGAGTCATACCACTGTTTTCATTCAGGTGACGTATATAAGGTAGTCATAAGAATCTATATCTAATCAAATTGTCATAGCCATTAACACTTATATGTCAGACCATTTACATCTCTTAGTTTTTTGCCAAATTTGAGGCCAGCACAAAAATTTACTGTGCAGCAAAAAATAACTTAACTGGGCATACAGCCATATTCAGGCAGTAGTTAGTTGAAAACTACAAAATTCCACTAGCTGGTTCACTGACAAATGTTAAGTCACCACATTATCTCACAATCATAATTAGCAGGTGGAGAAATGTGTGTGCCAAAGTACACAGCTGACATTAGCAGTCGACTAGGTTTGAGCATCTATGTAAGCCAAAGACATCAACCTTAAGAACATTATCTTATACCTCAAATTATTTGAAGTGAACATACTGCAGCATAAGGGAAATAAAGGCAAACATTCATATCATTCATATTGCACTTGCCAGTCAGAAAGCAATTCCGCAACAATGCACCAAAATTCTGAATAATAACATGAAAAATAGAATTACATATTAATAATAAAAAAAAACGTTTTTCTTAGCCTTGCTAGCGTTAGCTTAGGGTTATTGGTTGCCAGCGATATAGAGCTATTATTCTTTCACTTCTTTCCAGTTTTCATAGTGTATGTTGTAGTAGACAAGTGACGGACTGGCGGTTTGTTGCACCACTCTCTAGCTGCCATTATAGTTTAGTTACAGTAAGCAAACTTCACTCCCTATGGTGTATTTATGCTATGCATATATTTTTCAGGTAAATATGCTTTCTCAAAATATGCCAAGGAGGTAGGCCCGCCTCGCCAAAGGCGATTGCCTGGAAAGCCCACCTTGCTGTATGCGATTAGCTGGAACATGATTGCTGGAACAGAATTGGCTGGAAAGTAGTGGCATGGTCCAAAAATTATATATTTACATTCCACTGGCACTGAGATGTCTGTGTTGCTAAACAACTCTTAGACTGCCTCATTAGCTTACACAACATGTTTATAGGGGACAAAATGTTTGTTTTTTAAGAAAAAATCCTTCCTAGTGCAGCTTTAAGTAATTATTGTCAAAGTGTGCATTTCACTCTGGGATAGTAAGGTTGAGCTACAGTAGCTATATAGCTAAATAACAAAAATCTACCAAGAAACATTTTCTTTCACAGAACAGGAAACTCAATCGATGATCCCTGGCAGATACTATATGTAAATGTAATGTGTACATTTCAGAACATGTTTGCTAACACAAGGAAATAGCAGTTAAAAGTAGGCAGGAGGAAAGTCCGAAAAAAGGAAGCTGGAAACCAGTACTGTGGCGTACTGTAGTAGCAGCTGCTCGAAGGCTGATAGTGGTGGGGAGAAAAGGAGAGATACACCGCGGGTAGATAGGGTTCAAGCCGGGGAAGAATTTTAAGTTGTGCTGAAGTTTTTTAATGGTGAGAAAGACCATTAACAATCACCCTTATCAAAGCTGATTGGGAAGGTAGATAGAGATTAAATCTGTGTTGGCAAAACAATTGGTGATGTTTATAGCAGGGATGTTAAATAGATTTGCTGATATTAAATAAGAGATTATAAGGATTATACTAAGGATTACAAGTTAATAAGGATTCAGGTTGTGTTTAAGTTGGCAGGAAGATATCTGGGTGTGACAGGGCTGACATGGGAGGGGATCCAAGAGGATCCCTTCAGCCCTGGGTGTGACAGGGCTGACATGGGAAGGGATCCAAGAGGATCTTGAGCTTCACCAGATCGTTTGTAGATTTTATTGATCCCTTATTGTCCAAACAAACTGTTTAAAGTTGGGTAAATGTTGCATGCCACAGACAGGTAGACATGCCACTTCCTGGAGTTTTGTGTGGGCTTGTACACTTTCTTCACCATCCATTGCTTTGATATTCCATTAAATATTTGTTTCTAACACACATTTCTTACATATCCATATGATATGTCACAGATGAAAACTAACAAAATACGTTATTTTCTGCAACAGAAACTCAACTCGTGTGACTTGTCACACTCAATGTAAACATTGTTATCAAAGGTGCGAAAAAGGGGACAATGTCTACTACACATTAAAGTGTGTTGTGTTGATTAGACAAGCATAAAAAAAAAGATTTTCACAGCGCCTCTAATCCATGCAAATGGAGGAATGTGCTATCATAACCACTTAATGTTGCCCTGGCTTGTTTGCATCCCTCCTTCCCATTATGTTCCAGAACAACAAAACGATTTTCGTTCCATCATGCCCAGGAACCCAGAAAGCTGCCATTGAGGTATATACCTAAGAAGTGAACTGTGGAATGCCTCCATTCAAAAAGAAAATAGTCAATAAGGCTTTTATAATTAAGCAATGAGACATACAGTGGTTTCTTGGCCAACACCACAGCAAAATCTATTTGTTTGCACATCAGTGCCTAGATACAGTGACAATACACACTGCTCAAAGAAATAAAGGGAACACGTTATCATCACAGTATAACACCAATTAAACTTCAGGGATATCAATCTGTTCAGTTAGGAAGCATAAGCAATTGTGAATCAATGTTACCTGTTTGGTGCTAATGAAAATGACAACATGTGCACTGGAGAGGTAACAGCAAGAAACCCCCCAAAAAGGGAATGGTTTTGCAGGTGGTGGCTACTGACAATTTCTCTCTCCTTTTCCTTTCTGTCTGATTCTTCTCTAGTTTTGCATTTTGCTAGTGTCCTTGTCACTGTTAGTAGCGTGAGGCGATACCTGTAGCCCATTAAGTTTGCACAGGTAGTGTAGTCCAGCGTCTCCAGGAGGGCACATCCTTACATTCAAAAGGTTTATTTGTCATTTGCAATAACAAGTTATGGCAATGAAATGCTTGCGTGTCATCGTAAGAAGGTTTGCTGTGACTCCCAGTACAGTCAATAGCATGGAGGGGATACCGGGAGACAGGCCATTACCCGAGTAGAGCTGGACTGGGCCGAAGACAGGGATCAACCCAGCAGCAGGACCGGTGTCTGCTCTTTTGTGCGAGGAGGAACAGGAGGGGCACTGCCAAAGTGCTACAAAATTACCTCCAGCGGGTGACAGGTGTGCAAGTTTCTGACCAAACTGTCAGGAAGAGACTCCATAAGGGCGGCGTGAGGGCCCGACATCCTCTTGTGGGACCTGTGCACACAGCTCAGCATCATGCAGCTCGACTGGCATTTGCCAGAGAACACCAGAAATGGCAGGTTCGCCACTGGCGCCTCGTTTTCATCACAGATGAAAGCGGGTTCACTCTGAGCACGTGGCTGCCTGCAACATCATCCAGCATGACCGGTTTGGTGGTAGGTGAGTGATGGTCTGTTTAATATATCATTGAGCAGTATATTACAAACCCACAAGATGCTTTATTGCTGTTATAAATTGGTTACCAATGTTAACCTCATTGACCTATGATATATGAGACTTCATGACTTGTAGCAATATTACATCTCATGGATTTGTTCACCACAACTACTTTGTGTATCTGGACATCCTGCCATATAGGCCCTCCTGCCCTTTTGCTTGAATATAAAACATTATTCTGGTATTCATAACACCAACCTGCCTGGACATTTGTAATCCATTGTGAAAACTTTGTCCAACACAATTGCATACGGTTGAAACCTGTGTTCACGGACCGCTACTACTTGCCACGTACATCAGTTTGCAGGTTGGATGTTACATTGCTCTTCCTCCCTCCACTGTCCAGCTCTGTCTCAAATAAGCTTAAGAACACCGGCCATACACTTCCGCTCCTTCATAGACAACATTAGTTTGCATGGTTAGTTCTTTAATTTGATTTGTGGTAGCTTTGAATAATACTTAGCAATCAGTTCACTGCTGAATACCTACAACTATTTTGAACGTATATAGAAATGGACCAGTAAATGTTTTAAATACCTGCTCTTTGTGGTCTGCAAATTTATTTTGACAAACGTATCATAGGTTTCTACATTGCAACACGATTGCAGCTAATTGCCTCAGTTTGAAATGAGCTCAGGGCCTCTGCAACCTGTAACAAGCAAGGGTAAAAATATATATATTATAATGTAAAAACAAATATTTCAAATGTCCTTTCTGTCTTCAGAGATCAGGTGGTGAAAAGCCTGAGCTTGTTTTTGGCTGAAAGCTTTCATCCAATATGTCATCCTGCTCTGCAATCAAGGTCATCCTCAGAAGAAAGATTAGTCTGTACTAGTATGTATTAGTCTGCTTTATTACTTCACCCAGAATAATACACTAGGAATGTTACATTTCAGTTCTGTTTAATTAAGTTCTATATAAAAAATAGCATATGAACACTAAGTCATTTATACCCAGTTCACAAGCTGTACTTTTATATGGTGTTCTCAGAGGTCACATCGATGGTCAAAAATGCTCATATTTGCTTATAATAATCATACTTCCATTTTCAATTTAAGTCACAAACATGTAGTCTAAAGGACAAAACACTTGTACCGATCAGAAAATATGTTTAACTCCTGGCTACTTGAGCCTGTCCTTCAGTGAACATAGACAAGGATGATAAGCCTGCAGCGGTTCTGCTCACTGCTTTCTCCAATCACCTCTGTCTGTAATGTCCAAATATTGTGGCTACCACATTCTACTGATTAATTATGGCTTTATTAAGATGACTTAAATCTCCTATCAATGCAAAGGAGCAGCGGCTCTACTCCGAGTTCCCCACAGATGACTGAGCTTCTCACCCTATCTCTAAGGGAGACGTCAGCCACCCTTCTGAGGAAACTCATTTCAGCCGCTTGTTCCCGCAATCTAGTTCTTTCGGTCATGACCCAGCCTTCATGACCATAGGTGAGGGTAAGAATGAAAATTTACCAGTATATCGAGAGGTTTGCCTTCCGGCTCAGCTCTATTTTCGTTACAACAGTGCAGTAAAGCGAATGCAATATCGCTCCCGCTGCTCTGATTCTCGGGCCAATCTCCAGCTCCCTTTTTCCTCACTAGTGAACAAGACCCCTAGACACTTGACCTCCTTTACTTGGGGTAATGCCCTACCCGGAGGAGGCACTCCATCGGTTTCTTGCTGAGAACCATGGCCTCAGATTTAGAGGTGCTAATCCTCATCCCAACCGCTTCGCTCTTGGCTGCGAACCGGTCCAGTGAGTGCTGAAGGTCACAGATCGATGATGCCATCAGGACCACATCATCTGCAAAAAGCAGTGATGAGATCCCCAGCTCACCGAACTGTAACCCCTCCCCATCCCGACTACGCCTCGATATCCTGTCCATGAACGTTACAAACAGGATTTGTGATAAAGCGCAACCCTGACAGAGGTCAACCGCCAGCTGGAACGAGTCCAAGAATCCGAACACAGCTCTCACTTTCGACGTACAGGGATTGGATAGCCCTAAGAAGGGACCTCCTCACCCCATACACCAGCAGAACCTCCCACAGTTTCTCCCAGGGGACCCGATCATACACCTTTTTCAGATGCACAAAGCATATGTAGACTGGCTGGGCATATTCCCTTTGCATTGAAAGGAGCCAGTTGAGGTGGTTCGGGCATCTGGCAAGGATGCCTCCAGCATGTCTCCCTAGGGAGGTGTTCCATGCACGTCCAGCTGGGAGAAGACCTCTGGGTAGACCCAGGACTAGGTGGAGAGATTATATTTCGACACTGGCCTGGGAACGCTTCGGTATCCCCAAGTCAGAGCTGGCAAATATAGCTAGGGTAAGGGAAGTTTGGGGTTATCGCAGAGCTGCCGCCTCCGCGACCCGATAACCGATAAGCATATTAAGATGATGATGATGATGAAATCTGTTCATCAACACTGAATAATATAGTGACTGTACAGAATGCATGAATAATGTAATTTAATGATGTAAATAATAACCGATTGGAGGCTGGATTCAAACTCAATGTAAACAATTGAAATCACATGTTGTTCCAACTTGTGGGAATTTCATTATGGCAACTCATAATGTGACTCAGTATTGTTTATGGGCCCCACGTGGCTGTATGCACTCCCGGCAATGTCTGGGCCTGCTCCTGATGAGACGGCGGATGATGTCTTTGGGGAGCTCCTCCCAGACAAGGATCAGGGCATCAGTGAGCTCCGGAACAGTCTGTGGTGCTACCAGGCAGCATCGGATGCACAGATGCATAACGTCCCAGAGGGTCTCAATTGGATTCAGGTCTGGGGAACATGAGGGCCAGTCAATGGCATCAATACCTTCATCATCCAGGAACTGACTACACACTCGGGCCACTTGAGGCTGGGAATTGTTTTGAACAAATAGGAACCCAGGGCCTCCTGCACCAGTGTAAGATCTGATGATGGGTCTGATGATATCATCCAGGTACCTAACAGCAGTCAGGGTACTACTGGCTAGCATGCAGAGGTCTGTGCCACCCTCCAAGGATATGCCACCCCAGCCCATCACTCACCCACCGCCAGACCGGACATGCTGGATAAATTAGATTCAATAAGATTGGACTCAACTTCATTGTCATTGAACAGTATGAGTACATTACAGCAAAATGCAGTTAGCATCTAACCAGAAGTGCAAATAGAAGAGGGCAGATATTTTACAGGTATTAGGTATAATGTATATTACTAGCTGAATGTATAGATGTGCAATGAAGGCAGAGGAAGGATGATGTTGCAGGCAGCATATAATTAACTTCAGCGTCTCCAGACCCTTTCACATCTGTCACATGCTCAGTGTGAACCTGCTCTCATCTGTGAAAGGAAATGGGCGCCAATGGGGTTCTGCCAATTCTGGTGTTCTCTGGCGAATGCCAATCAAGCTGCACAGTGCTGGGCTGTGATCACCGGTCCCACTAGAGGACGTCAGGCCCTCATTTCACCCTCATGGAGTCTGTTTCTGACAGTTTGGTTAGAAACATGCTCACCAGTAGCCTGCTGGAGGGCTCTGGAAGTGCTCAAATATCAATTCTGCTGCTGGGTTTATGTTGATCTACGGTCCTATCCAGTAACTCAGCAAAATGTGTTGAAAGTGAGGAGGTTTTAATACTTTCTGAAGGCATTGTAAATCCCCTATAGTTTACATTTCTGGGTTGCTTTACTGAACATTTGTATTTTCAAGGCAAGAAGAGGCAAAGGTTTATTATTACAGGGAGCAGAAATGAAAAGAAAAGCAAAGCCTGAGCAACACCTAGTCAAAACCTGACAGCACGGATGTTAGTGGCCCACTTTGTCATCTCTTCATCAATGGCCAGGGGAAGATGTTTTGATCAGGCAGTGCTGACAATGGCTGAATGCAGGCTGTATTCAGTAGATTTTGAGAGTAGGAGAGTGAGAGAGAGAAAATCTACCATCCAATAGAACATCAGATAACAGATGATCAATTTCACCAGACTGGACAGACTGAGAGAGGGAAAGATTAACTAATGGAGCATGAACAAAATTGTGAATTGTTACTATTGCCATCCACACTGAGGGAAGATAGAAAACAAATGTTTCCCATGACTTTAAATTGAAATAGACAATAAATACAGGTAAAGACCTGAAGGGGAGAACTGTTCATATGTCCAACCTTGTTCTTTCTCACTGTTTCTCCCTACTCGTTCATTTATATGTGTAATGTCTTTACAAATCGTACAACATCCTATTCCAGTAGATAAACAAACAAGGAAGTATAAAGTCTGTATCATATTGAAATATCCTACATTTGCATCCATTTGCCTTTCTGATAATGTGTCTATACCCTCACTCCCTGTGATAGTGACACTAATTTGTGATTATCACTGTGCCCCAGAGATGCTGAATATGATTGGCCAATATTATGTCTGTAAATCAGAATATCATGATCCGATTGCAATTCAAAATGACTAGGCGCGTCATCTGTATAAGGAACACTATGGTGGCTAATTTGAAACACTGCGTTTTTGGCAATGATTGGAGCATTTCTCGAGAGAGATGATGTGTACTCCATCAGACATTCTATCGTCTGATTGTAATTCAGCTGTTGAACACTGATGAGAACATCTAATAGATGTAATTTTCACTGCTATTTCCATGACTATGCACATTGTCTGTGACCGTCTTTGAATGCAAGCAGTAAATTATAACTACTATAAATCATTTACTAAAATAAATATAACAGTAAACAAGTTGTTTTTAGTTACCTGTGGTAAATTCTTCACTATACACACAACTGGAATTCACCTAGACTACCGGGTTTAAAGATAATGCTTAACTATGCCTCCATAGGCCTCCGCTAATCCCATGACTGACCCTCCTAAGCATCTATATAGTATGTTGTCGGAGAGGTGGGTTTAAATGAGCTTCAATGGGCAAACTAGGATTCATTAACAGCCTTCAAAACCCCCCAGAAGATGTCACCTTGGACATCCTGTTGTCAGCATCCGACTGTCACAAACTATCTGATTATGGTCATTATCACAGGGCTCCAATATGACTTGGACACAACCATGTGTGATTGCAGAAAGAATACCAGATATATGCACCGTATTGATCATTCTTATGGGCAGTCCTGAACACACACGAGCACACACACACACACACACACACACATTTGTATGCAGGTACACGGATACACAAAAACATCCATAAACACACAGAATCTGACAAAAATGTTGTACCCTCTATCCCCACTGTGATTATTTTTAAAGGCAAAATTACATTTTCTCCTGTGGTCATTCTTGATGACTGGTCATCTGAACATCTAAATATCTGCATTCACAATTTGCCCATTAAAGGTAAAGTACTCTCATATCCCATTTCTCAGAAATGAAAGAGAATACCACAGCATATACACAGACATGAAACACAAATGAATGCTTGCATTTTAGAAATGGGATATGAACGCATCCATGCACACTGACACTTTAGATACACCATCTGATTTGTGCAAGGTTAACATACACATTAGTTTTTAGATAAAATGTTCTCAAATCATTTTGCAATTAGAGTGATGTGCAAAATATAGGACACCCCATGACAACGTCTTTTTCAAAATGTTTAATCGTGGACATTTGTCAAATGTAATTAATAGAAATGCTATTCATTGTCAGGATAAAGTTAGGACACCCCAACGTTTATTACTACTCAAAATGCCTAAAATTAGAAAAAGGTGCACCACATTAGGTGCAAATGATTAGAACATGGTTGGAGGGGATTTTGGAGGAGCCTGTCCTATTTTAGTTTGGTTTGCTCCTGAATGATGAAGTGAGTGGTATCATCATGGCAAGATCAAAAGAGATCTCTAAGGCCTTCAGAGAAAAGGCTGTAGATGCATATGATTCCAGGAAGGGATTTAAAATGATCTTCAAACTACTAGAAATCTGCCATTCTACTGTCCAGAAAACTATTTACATGTGGAGGACATTTAAAACAACAGCTAACATGGCCAGGTCGTCCTAGCAAGTTCAGCCAAAGAACAGATGCTTAAAAAACTCTTGAACAATCCTTACATTTCATCATGGGACCTACAAGTAGTTGCCATAATTGATGTCAAAGAACACGTATATCAAATCAGAAAGAGACATTGGAGGTGATTTCTTATTTTTATGAGAGGTGTACAAGGAGGAAACCCTTGTTGGAAAAAAAACATCAGGGCAAGAATAAAGTTTCCAAGAGAACATCTAGACAAAGACCAGGACCTCTGGAACAATATGGTTTGAACAGATGAATCCAATGTATATTATTAATTATTTGGGCACAGTAACTTCAGACTTGTTTGTTGCAAACCAAAGACAGCATTTGAGCACAGGAACCTCACAAGGAGTGGAAGTGTCATGGTTTGTGAAACCATCTGTCTGAAAATTAAAGCTGAAGCGGATGTGGACCATGCAACATGACAATGACCCAAAACATTCTAGTAAATCCATGAAATAATGACTCAAAAGGAAGTAATTTAGAGTTCTGGAATGGCCAAGCCAAAGCCTGGATCTTAATCATATTGTGATGCTGTGGTGTGTTTTAAAACAGGCAGGGCATGCAAGAAACTTATCAAACATCATACATCTGAGAAAGGTCTGCACGGAGGAGCGGGAAAAACTTTCTCTAAGTCAATGTAATGGACTAGTTGACAGTTATAGGAAACATGAGGTCATAACTGAGGTCATTATAGCCAAAGGGGGCAATACCAGCTGTCAGGACATAGGTGTCACTTTTTTGCTGATAAAACAGCTTCTGGGCTTCTTACAGCAAAACTAAACACATACATGTTGCAGAGATTGTTCAGGGTTGCTTATGAATTTGTAGCTCACACCATTGTGATAATTTATGTGATAAAACAAGGATTCCGGAGACATTGTTTCCAGCGTGATCCCATGGATCTTCCCTTTCGATTGCTGTATATCAGCTCAAACGGTTCAAAATGTACAGACATCTTTGTGACTTCTGTCTCCTCCGTGCGCTGTACTTTGTCTAAAATACAGCAAAAGAATGGATTCTGGTAATGCATATAGATGAATGTTCCATATCAGCTGATACACAAGAATCTGCTGCACGCAGTCGAGTGGTTTTGCTTACACAAACACAAAGGGAATAATTGGAAATGTGTCATGACCTACTTCTGGCATGCCGGCATGCCAGTGGACCTCAAAATGGTTACAAGTATACCGATTTATACTTTAAGCATCTAAATGTTATGCTTTGTATTTATTTATTTTCATGATAACATGTCAAATAAGTAACTAGGAGTGGCAAACAGAGGCTATTAGACCTAGCCCTTCTGTGGGAGAAAATACACTTTAAACCTTGTATGAAACTGAATAATGTAGAAAAATCATAGAATCACAACACCCAAAAACTGCACCATTACATAACTTACCATATACAGTAATTGACTCTCAGAGTCATCATTCTAAAAGGTTATATACATACAGAAACATTGGTACACAGACATATTCATGCATATAAACGTACACAGCATTTACTGATCTATTTGGCAGAGAAAAGTATACATTACAGCTTTACATTCACCATGAAAATTACTGCAAATTTCGCTTCCTCTCATATATATTTGTTGCCATGGTAGGAGCCCAATCAATTTCTGTCGTCATGGTAACAAAACAGAATGCAAGTTTTTGTTATAGATGGATTTACTTATATATAATTATTGTTTATTTTTATTCTAGCAACTGCCTAGACAAAAGATTATTTAAAATTATCAAATACTACCATAATGTATTTTCATAAATGAATGTTTTGGCATTCATGCATTAGTTAGAAACTGAGTAGGGAGGGGAAAACAAGTTTGTATTCATTGAGATTTTGAACTCTATTAATAAACTAGATTTACTAAGATCATATCAGAGCTGAAAGCTAAACCTCCCATTATTTAAAATCAACTTATTACAAGGACCTATAATTTTTTATTATTATTATTCATCAAATGATATCCACTATTTAACCCAATTTAATGACCTACTGTTATTTCACCATTCTTTTTTTATTTTTGAGTGGATGGTTGGGGACAGTCTTCCTGTCACATCCCCCTCAGTTGCAGATCCTCCTCTTGTTCCGTTCCAGCTCATGCGGTCAGTGTCACCAACTTTCTATCTAGCACCACCCTAGTCTTTCATTATCTTTGTGCAATCAGTGATCACACCTTGTTATTGTTTTCCCCATTGCCTGTGGGTCTCATTGTGGGTCATTGTGTATGTTATGTTTATGTGTGTATGCAGTGTGTATAGAGTTACATTAAAGCAATTTAGTTCCTGTTTAGCGCCCTATGTATGGGCGAGATACATTTTGCGTGACATCCTGACAATTTTTTGGTCTGGCCAAATAGCAGCACAATTCATAGGTTATCCACTAGGAAAGCATCAATTAAGCAGATTGACCAACCTCATTTTTCTTAAACAGTAAATAATTGCTTTTTACACAGCCCTCTTCTTGTTAATGTAGTCAGTTTTTTTATTAATTAGGCCTACTCAAATTACTTTTGCTGCACCATTTGCTGTCCTCCCCCATTTAAAAAAAAATTCATTACTGAAGAGCTATCTACTGCTCGCCTTACTTTTTAATCAACCTGCGTCGAGATCTGACATCCTGTTGTGGTAATGGGCTTGGTTTGATAGCGCATCAGAGTTATATGTGGAGCTGAATGTTGTTGAATTGGGTTTGCTGTATCTACCTGGAACACTGTTCAACTTTGGGCAATGTGGACTGGAGGTGGTGTGATTAAAGCCATACTTTTTTCGGAAACATTTCAATACAGACAAACTGGGTAACATTCCTGCTAACAAGCTCGATAGGTACCATAATCTTATAAAGTTGGTCTTGATACAGTTGATTAACTGCTGTGTGGTGATCGGTAGGTGGGCGATAATAATCCCTCTAGAGCAGAAGTCAACCACTACTACGTATTTCATGCCCAAACATAGGTAAGCTCCAATCAGCAGCCACTGTCTCTTAGGTAAATGTGTCGTGACCAGTGGTTTCCATTTTATTTTTATTTTCTGGTCACCAAACTGATATCTTGGCTCTTTTTCTGGGGTGATGGTTTTTCTTAATGGAAGAATCTTGAAACAGAATCATCCCATGGGTTTGATTAAAGACAGATAGGGGTCAAATAGTGTCTGAACCCGAAAAATTAAGTGTCCAGCATGGGAAAATAGTTAGCTTTGGTATTATATCTTCAAATGTGGCTATGATAAACCATTCTGTCTCACAGCTTTATAGAGTTGTTTTGAGTCTATACATTATATCTTACACTCTGCATGGTAAAGTTAGGGTATAAGGGCCTAAGTTGGCCTAAGTTTGATGGTTTCTCATGGTAACAAGCCATGTCTCTTTAAAAACCTGAGTGCAGCTCTAAGTAATAAACCCATCTTGCAATCTTGCATACAAAATGTCTACTACGTTATTTGCACATGGCCCACGAATGACAGAATTTGAACTTTTTGTAACTTTATGTTCACTTGTGTCTAAGAATTTACCCATGCAATTGATCCTGCTACCATTACTACAAATGTCAGTTTCGGTGTTTAGTTTGCACCTCATCTTTGTTTCTGGCTGCAGTGAGCATGTCCGGATGCTGCTTCTTCATCTACTCTGACTGATGCTCAATGTGTGTTGACTTCACTAGCCTCAAATCGGACTCCAGCTGCAGCTTATTCCCATAACGCCAATCACTCTTGTGTCCCTTATTTATTTGTCTTTTGCTAAACCAAACTTGCTGTGTTCAAATGTTTCCTATAAATTCCTCACAAATTCAATTTTTTTTCTTAGTTCGCTGAGTGAGTTCTTTAATTCTGACGCCATGTCATGACAGAGCTCAGTCAGGAAGTTATTTGGTTAATATCCAACCCAGTAGGTAGAAAACATACAATTCAGAGAGCTACTATCTCAACACTTCTTGCTACTATGTTAGCAATTGCACTGTAACAAGCATAACCTGCTATGTAAATCACAACATGTTCATAACAACAGAAAAGGTTTCAAATTAACAACTACAGTATAAAGAGGACTTTGTCACAACAGTTGTTGCTGTAAGTAGGTGTGCGCCCGGCTGCTCTTGACAGATGCTCTTTACCCAACAGTCCACAAATACTTTGTCAGTACAGTAGACCCTAAGCTGTATGAGGGGAATATTATGGATAACAACAACAGTATCTGTATTCATCAAATGGCAGCCAAACATCAATCTTCGTGTTAACACTGTAAAACTGTCAATCATTATTGTAAAGGAGCATCCAACTCAACCCCATATGCTTCCACAACCCTGTGAAGGTCATCATCCTTTTTTTCATCCAGCCTGCTTTTCTGAGTGGTGGTGGGAGGACAACAGAACACAGAGCACTTCCAGTGTGATCATTTTTCCATCGCGAGTATCCAGTCATGTCAAACTAACAAACAGTGATGACATAAATTGTATTTCACTGACATATTGTTTTCCATCACACCTATCGTGAATATTTTTTATTCAACATAAATTGCATAAAAACTGCGCATGGTTACTGAATGTCATTCTTCTGCTACATGAGATTGATAACCATATGAGATAACAGGTCATTTAAAACAGATTAATAAACATAACCAAAACAAATCCACAGAGAACAGCTGCTAGTACACCAGGAACTCCAGTGTCTCCTCTCCGACTCTCACAATACTAGCCACAGCCTGTTCCACATGTACAGCTCTCAGTATTCGAAACATTACTTGGTTCACAATTGTGTCTATTTACATTATATCCATTTGATTGTATGACATCCGTGACAGTTTAACAGGACTCAAATTACAGTAGGTAACACAGCCACTGGTTTATAAGAGCATTGGGTCGGTCAAACCCAGGCGCGCATGTCATGTCCCCAGTCCAAGCCCTGTCCGCGGTACCAGGCTTGTGCGATTGGCTGAAACAGCAACAGGAGTCGCAGCCTCCGAAGCAGCCCGCAGAAGATGGCCGCTGCCACCACCACCAGCGGTGACATTACCACAAAACCCAAAATGATGAGCGCGGAGCAGCTGTTGTCATCAAGGTAACGGCATACAGGCGAGGGGGAGTCGAGGACCTGTGGGGGGAGAGAGAAAAACGAGTGTAACAAACAGACAGAAACACACTCCAGCGAGAGTGACAATTGCATTCATACAGAACATGTTTCTGAATTGTTTTTGTAAGCAACGCAAATGTTTGAGCTTTATCTTCAACTGAACAGAACTGAGGGAAGGGAGTTGTTTGTGGAGTTGTTTGTGTGTATATACACAAGAGGGACCATGTGATGGGGAGTACTGGTGTGTGACAGCCTCACAGTTTCTCTACTGTTTACTGTTCAGATAAGAGGCAGCCCAAAGCTGCCAATAAAACACCTGGAGATGTCAATCATAAAAGAGAGAGAGAAAGAGAGAGAAAGGTGGAGAGGCAACAACAGGATGAGATGAGTGAGACAGAGGGACAAAGATAAGAGCGAAGCCTCTGCTCTGCTAGGCTTGATTAAAAACCTTGCAAGCAATGCCAATGGGTAACCTACTGTATACAGACACTGTCAGAATGGGGCATGGGGATGGGGAGTCACGACAGGCAGACACACACACACACTCACACACACTCTCACACACACTCACACACACTCACACACACTCACACACACTCTCGCACACTCTCACACACACTCTCACACACTCTCACACACTCTCACACACTCTCACACACACTCTCACACACACTCACACACACAAATAAAAGAAATGCCCCAAAATGCAGAATATACATCATGTGTTTTCAAAAGGGCAACATGTCAGCAATATCACAAGGAATGTCTCTACCCACCTGGAATAAACTCAGTGACCTAGAGCCTTTCATCAACTACAAATATGGACACAATCTTCCCCATTTCATCCTGCCCATAGAGGACTCCATGAGTTGCAAACTGGCCTTCATTCCAACATCCATCTTCTCTCACTGTCCTATACATCACTTCTCCAATACAAACTGTTAATTGACATCCACAGCTGTGGTTGGCAGCAAGTACTGACACTTTCTGTTAGCTGCTTACAGCAAGCCACTGGGCTAAACATTATATTCATATCACATTCTGCACATTGGTACATCCTTACCTGACTTTGAAGACATGTACAATCAATTGTTATAGATTTTACTAAGGGCCAACTTTCTTAAATATATACAGTGCCAGTAACATTTTTGACACGCTTACATGTAAGCAATAAGGCAGAAGTGGGTGTGGTATATGCTTAAGAACCTTTCTTAGGCACAACACATTATGGAGTGCCTGGGCACTGTGCAAAGCTGTGGTATATTGGTGATATATCATACACCCCCAAGATGCCTTATTGCTTACATATACCATGACTATCAGCCAATCGGCATTCAGGATTCAAACCACCTAGTTTATATATACATTTACAGTGCCAGTCAAAGGTTTGGACACATCTATGAGTGCAGGCCATCCCATCTGGTTTATGTCTAGTGGGATAATTACCCAAAACACATTTGAGTATTTGGGTTGCTACATGTATTTTATTAGCTTTTTATTCTATAACGCGGAAAAAAGTACAAATAAGGAAATACCCTTGAATGAGCCGGTGTGGCCAAACCTTTGACCATTACTGTATATATACTGTATGTTTTATACAGAATTACATTTCCTTTTACACTTTGACTCAGTTGAAATAATGACTGCAGTTAGAGAGCATTACAACTGCATTATGTTGCCCAAAATATGGCACTTCTAATGCAGTTTCTCTAAAATGAGTGCAGACATTACCGAAAATCATAGTTGACTCCAGCTATAGGGCTATAATTGACTTCAGATATCCAAGTATTTGTTTCCTTTCAGGTATGCCCTCCAACCATCTCTGTGGGAATCGCTCACCCGTGAATGGCAGAGGAATCCGGCATAGAGCAGCAATGAGGCAGGCAGTAGGACCAGGGCAAACACAACCACCAGGATCAGCACACACACCAGGGCCACACCTGTGTTCCACAGCACCAGACCTGCACCGCACGCCACACAGCCACACCTGCCCCGGAGGCTGCCCCACGCGGCACCTGCACTGTGGGCAGTGGGAGGGTGCATCATCTTCACCCCCTCCGGCACCCAGAACTCCTCCTCCCTCTCGTCCTCACCGGAGCTCCCGTCATCTAGGTCCACATCCACCCCACACATCCTAGAGGAGAGAGGAAGAAAATGGATGCATTTCATTTGGTTGAATCCTCATGAGTTATTAATGGACAAAATGCATAATATGGACAAAAATGCATAATTCTAATAATATCTGTACACATTGTATAATAATCCAAAATAATTAAATCATTTACTTTTAGGAAAAAATTCTGAACGGCATGACATTTCTTTGAAAATGCACCAATAAATCTGTATGACAACACCCTCACTTTAAACAGGAAAGGTCAGGCACCTGATCATGTGGCAGGCAAAACTCACATTTGAAGGAACATTTATTATACTAAATAGACTGAGGGTGTGCTATGTGTAGCATTATTAAACAATTAGGTATGTGGGGGTGAGGTATACGGACAAGATACTATGGCTCAGAGCAGTTCTTAGGTATGATGCATCACAGAGTGCCTTGACCCAGCACTGAACTATTGTAAATTGGCAATACACCACAAGTGCCTTACAGTGATTATGAACTGGTTACCTAAGCAACTAGAGCAGTAAGAAATTATGTAATGTCATGCTATCAGCTATAAACTGTTAGATTAAAATCAGATATTTTATGATGTGTATTAACCAATCAGCGTGTATACACATTTAAAGGAACAATTCTGAAAAGCACTCTGCTATTAATCTTATATTATGATGTCCTGCACACTTTTTCTAGTTGAATGTGATTGTTTACATGAAGAAAATGGTTCCTCCACAGGGACAGCTGAAGACAAATAGTGTGCAACATTTTATGTGGGGAGATAGCTTTGTAGAACCACAGCAAATGTAATTATAAAACATTTGGGCATGTTAGGTGTCTTTTGTCATTGATAGGAATAAATCGTTTTTTTAACATTGATAGAAAAAGGTATACAACATTTATGGAAAGTGACAATCACGCTAATGCTATCCTGTCAAAATCAAGGTGGTGGCAAACTGCTAATGTCCCTTTGCAAGTGCTTATACTAGGCATATTAAGAAAACAAAAGTTGTTTTTGTTTAAAAGGATTTTGAAGAACCTAAACCAAACACTTCAAGTTATGTGGACCAATTAAATATTTTTTACAATGCTTTGCTTGCTTCTGATGGGCTGGAAGCAGGAAAACTATTCCAAAAAATAAAATCCCCCATTTGCTAGTGTGAATAGTGTATCCTGGGAAATAAATGTAGGTGTCAACTAGAAACATTCAATCCATCGAATCATGACATTATATGGATATGTTTAGCCTTCCACAGTCTCTGTAGCAATGGGTGAGGTATTAAATCATGGCAGTAACCTGAGTTGAACGTCTAGTTATACCAACAATTGCATGCTGTTCAGGTTGAATGAGCTGTAGCATGTCTCTTAGGTCAACAAGAGTTGTTAATGGGGCATTGTGCAGAACATTTGTAATTTAATGTCAGAAAACATTCTTAATATATCTGCTGAAATAGTGAAAATATAGTGTTTTCACAAAATTTTTTCAACTGAAATTATTTTGGGGCGCATTCAAAAGTACATACTAAAGTGATGAATTTCTGTTGGTCATTTGATGCTGCAGTAACTTTTGTTGTCAATTGGAACATCTGCACTTTTCCTGTCCTCCATCCACATCACTAAGACACTTGATCATCACCTCCTCAAGTCCATCGGACAAACAATTGCAGATGAAGGCAAGCAAACTCTCTAAACAGCTCTACACAGACCTCTCAGTTTCTGTTCAGATTAGTAAAAAGCTTTGAACAGTATTTGAAATCTTTACAGTAACTCACTAGGAAATATCTTTCAAATATTGAAAAATACATTATATAATATATTATATACATTTATAAACTGGCAGACTCAAAGTGAAAGTTAACGCTAGTTAGTTTTAAAATGAACATTCAGTGGATATGCAAATTGCTTTCCATAACCGGAACAGAAAGAGGTGTTGGAGGCCCCATTGCACAAGTGAGCAAAAGGCCAAATACATTAGAGTATCTAGTTTGAGGAAGAGACACCTCACAGGTTCTCAACAGGCAGATTCATTAAATAGTACTCTCAAAACACTGGTCTCAATGTCAACAGTGAAGAGGCGATTTCGGGATGCTGGCTTTCTTCTTTGCAGAGTTGCAAAGAAAAAGCCATATCTCAGATTGGCCAATAAAAAGGAAAGAGATGGGTTAGGGTGAAGAAGAGAACACAGACACTGGACAGAGGAAGATTGGAAAAATGTGTAATGGACAGATGTATCTAAGTTTCAGGGGTTTGGATTACAAAGAAGAACATTTGTGAGGCGCAGACCAAATGAAAAATGCTGGAGGTGTGCTTGACGCCATCTGTCAAGCATGGTGGAGGTTATGTGATAGTCTGGGGGTGCTTTGCTGGTGGTGAAAGGGATCTTGAAAAAGGAAGGCAATCATTCCATTTTGTAACACCATGCCATACCCTTGTGGGAGCAGCTTGACTCTATGGTACGTAACAAGTGCTCATCAAGCCAATCCAACTTGTGGGAGGAGCTTCAGGAGGCATAGGTTTAAATCTCTTCAAATTACTTCAACAAATTGACAACTAGGATGCCAAAGATCTGCAAGGCTGTAATTGTTGTAAATGGAGGATTATTTACAAAACCAAAGTTTGAAGGACACGATTATTGTTTCAATAAAAAACATTTTTTCTAACCTTGTGTGACTATCCAGTGACTATATTTCCTATTCATTTTGTTAACTATTCAAACGTATTTGTATGTTGTTTTCATGGACAACATGGACATTTCAAAGTGACCTTAATCTTTTGAATGGTTTTGAATGGAATCGTATACATACATATTTTGTCATGACAATATAGTCAGATGGATGTGTATGTTCAGGGTACTACTAGACAAGTATACCCATTCCATTTACTTGCTGAGTTGATGATTTGGAGTGTAGATAAGTATTTTAAATGAATTATTAAATGTGGTGGTGTGTAATCTAAACCATTAATTATTCACATAGATAGTAAAACTAGAGAATGTGACCACCACAAGGATAGAAGAACAAATGTGCATGTCCTATATGAAACAAACATTTGGGAGGGACTTCTTCATCCAGATATCTTTTTGACTTTTTTCCCAGTTTTAGCAGCTAACTTGATGTTTACTTTTCTTGCAATTATCCTAGGCCAGAAATGCACCTAAAGAGATACTTTCTTGTTTTGCAGTCTCAAATAATGAATAGTTCAAGGGAAGGATGAATGTATGTCATTGGGGGCCCTAGAGAGAGACAAATAGAGTGGGAGAGGGAAAGAGAGAATTGAAACAACAAGTCATGTTGTTATGCCACAAAACACACGATAGACTACATATACCATTCCCATCACACCCATCTGGCAATTTAATCATTCTCTTTATCTCCCCTGCTGTCCTTCCATTTACCCACATATTTTGGGCATTTTGCCCATCCACCCTGTAGCCCAGAGGAACAGCAATCGATTATGCCAAAACGCTGATTGATCCGTAATTCTGAATTAATTCAGACAGAATCTTCACCACCGGGTGCAGACCAACATCACTGCATGGACCCCGCAGATAATATCCCATCTTGTCAGAAATAGGACTACATTAGGCCTACATACATTTCTACAACTATGCATAAACATGTTAAAAGCCAACACCGTCAGAATACAAAACGTTTGTCCTCCAGTGAAAGCATTTTTGTGTGAAGATTTGCTTTCATTTAAATGTAAATATAATTGTTAGAATAATTATTATTTGGTTTTGTGTAAGGTATATTCTTTCTTAAAATACATTAATCCATGTTGAATTTTATTCCAAATAACATACATATCTGATATGTAATTTGCGTACAAACCTTGCTCTGGTGTGTCTTTCAGTATTTCCGAGAAGTCTTGAAATGATTGACTCCGAAACAGGAGCAGGTTCAACCTAACTTCAGAATAAAAATATTTCCCCGCGTTTCTTGAAAAAAAAACGGATGCGCAATAGACTTACTGCCTCGTAAAAACCAAGTCTACAGACCCAAATCGTTGTCTATGTGCAGTTTGTGCGCACAGCGCAAGGGAGTGTGTGAGCGTATGTGGAAGAGAGATCACATCAGCTCTATTGGACACAGAACACTGTGCTTTTGAAAATTAATGACTTCAACCGCTCCCGGTGGAGTGAGCGTTAACCGCACGAACGGAGCTTACCATCAACACTAGTTGCCTAGTCACACGATTGAATTAAGTCTTCATATAATGACTTTCTCTTTTATCTTATCTAATGAGTTTTAATTATTTTAGGAATAATCCAC
Source organism: Esox niger (assembly GCA_016801105.1). Lineage (NCBI taxonomy): Eukaryota > Metazoa > Chordata > Actinopteri > Esociformes > Esocidae > Esox > Esox niger. Next base: position 66,415 of record JACXGJ010000332.1, read on the forward strand.
CTCCAGGAACACAAATTGTGAAACTTCAATCAAGTGGTGAGAAACAAAAATAACGTATATTTTAACTATATTTTAATATCTAAATGTTCCATCTGTGGACTCAGAAAAAATGTGGCTTCACAATTTCTGTACACTGGAGATGGAGGATAACAAGCTATCCTATTTTATTGTTAAAACAGTGAAGTGCAAGTTAACACAATAATTAGTGGATGGTATTGCTATACTTCTCTAGAATACATCCATCAGTCTATATAATAAGTATGATTTATTGAGATTTCCTCAAAGTACACAGTGCACTCAGATCACTGTCACTTTCATCTTCCAACAACAATGCATTTGTATTGCAGCTATATTTATAAAATGCAGCTATATTCATTTTATATTTGCAAAAATCAGTGGCAGAAATTCCAGCTACACCTGGCTTGCTCCAGTTGAAATCTACCAAATAAAAACAGATCAGGTTGGTAGATCACGCTACATTTCTAACTTCTGAAGCTTAGAGTTATGCAGCAGTCTGAGGCACTGCATTGCAGAGCTGCCACACCATTGCAACCTAGACAAGCACCACTGTCATCCTGATCGCGGAACATAAAAGTAAGGCACGTTTTTTTTATTCAGTGTAGGCACATACAGGACTCAGCATCAAGAGCTTTAATACACACAGTCTTTCAAATACAGTACAGTATTTTCTAACTGAAAACAAAAACACAAGGCCAGGCAACGCACTAAGTCATCAGGTTGCTTGCAGATAGAGGTTATGTACACAGGCTGTGGTACTAGTAGTCTACAAATGAGTCACTGAGGTAGTGACTGATTATTCCTGTAGGCTACATCAGTCAGACGTGAAGCAGTTCTACAAACCTCTCTAGTGATGGAGGCCTGGGCAAGTCAGTGTCTCTGTCTGTCTGTCTGTGTGTGTCTCCGACTCCCTCCATTGATTTAACATACCACTACCAATATAAAAGGTAGCGCTTGATTTATTTAGAGGCAGAGAGGCAGGACAGCAAGGTAATCCCTCCAAATCAATCTAAACTCAAGCATTCTGACGAGACAGAGAACAGGGATAATGTAGAACAAAAGCCAAGAGATGCGAATCAGAGAGAAAAGAATGTGGCGAAAGGTAGAAGGAACACAGGATGAAGGGAAGAAGAATAGGGGAATAACAGCATTATAGTTAATTGATTTCTGTTGCATCCTGTTTTAAAGAGAACAGTAAGGAGTTTTTTGGAATAGAATGAAGGAGGTGAAGAGAATACAAATCTTGAAATAAAAGAAAACACAGTAGTTAGTCCTGCCAGTGACACTCCGATAACTGGGTCAACTCCATGCAGTCATACTGACATCTACAGGTCAGGTTGGTTATGGTTTCAAATACAGATGCTTTCAACATGTACCAATACATGCTTATTTATGAACTGACAACTGTGAAGAGTTTCAGATGAAAATAAAGCATCACGAAAGAATAAGCGTTCCATTGCATTGCTAAGCAGCATTCAATATTGGTTAGCCAGAAATAATGGCCTAATAATGGAAGTATGCCCTTGCAAGATAACAGCCCAAAGGATAACGTTTAGAGTTAGGCTAGTGTTTAGTTCTGGGATAGGGTAGGTGCTAAGGTCAGGTTTAGGTTTTTATTAGAGGTAAGCACCTACTCTGTTAAAATGTCAGACAAAATTGTTCAGCGAATCACGTAAATTCCACCCTTCAGTGCAAATCCGCACAAAATACTGTAACAGCCAGGAAGTGATCTCTATGCAATAAACCTCTTTCTTACACTGACTCTCTCTCCCAGGCTTTTAGTTACTATGCCTAACTCCCTTTATCTACAACACACAGCGCTAGGTTGGCAATGACGTCTCATCAAAAAGACTTATATTTGAATTGCATTATTTGTCAAAAGCAGTTTTGAGAAAAAAATGTGAATCAACAATATTTTTCAGTTTGTTTGTGCTTGTGTGTTTTGGAGTATCAATTCCTGCCATTAAAACTCCCAAACACTGAAAAGGTCATCAGTGAGAGAGTAAATGCTACAACTTTCTTTGTGTCCTTACACAAATGCCGCATACACATTATCATTGGAAAATGGAATTTGAAATGATTTATCCACCAAGACATGCAATGAGTCTGGATGAATATGCTCGCAGTAGTACCTCTGTGCTGCAGCAGAGGGCAGCAGAGGGCAGCCAACTCAACATCAGGGGCGTCAAACTTATTTGGCCCTGCAGGCCACATTTATTCATCACAGAGGTCTGGAGGGCCACACCTAAACATAATTATATTTCCTTGCAGAGAAAATAAAAATCTCTGACAGGCTGGATGAATATGTTCATGGGCTGGATGAATTGTTTCATGGGCTGGATGAATAGGTTCATGAGCTGGATGAATAGTTTCATGAGCTGGATGAATAGTTTCATTAGCTGGATGAATAGTTTCACTGGCTGGATGAATATGTCCATATCCTGGATGTACAGGTACACAGGCTGGATGAATAGGTTCACTGGCTGAATGAAAAGGTTCACGAGCTTGATGAATAGGTTAATGGGCTGGACGAATATGTTCACTGGCTGGATGAGTAGGTCCATGTGCTGGATGTACAAGTACACAGGCTGGTTCTGGTCTAGTTATGTTAGATTCCACTGATTTCTATGAACATGGGCAGCTGACTATTCAAATGTCACATACAGACCATGTGATAACAATAATAGAAATAAGGCTTTAACTAAATCACTAGAAGATAGTTTCATTGAGAACATTGAACAAAAGAGCTTTATACTCATATGAGAAGCAGTAATTAGAACAGAATGAGGTCAGATGTAAATTCAGATTGTAATGCATGGTAAAAGACAGAAATAAAGGAAATAATCTTAGTACAACTTGATTTTAGATCTACAATTTATTTGTTTGTTAGTTAGTTTCTATCAGGACAGATCAACAAAAAGTCTATAGCTTGTAAGATCCATAGTCAAATCCCAATGCATGCCTGCATGTCTAAATAGTATTGTGATATTTGTTATCCTAAATCAGTAAAGATAAATTACAATAGTGTAGTGCTTTTGAAAAATGTTTAGACCCCTTAACTTCTCTACATTTTGTTATGTTATATACTCAATTTACCAGCTTTGCACAACTGCATTTGGGCAGTTTCTCCCACTCGTCTTTGTAGATCCTCTCAAGCTCCGTCAGATTGGATGAGGAATGTCTGTGAACTGTGATCTTCATGTCTCCCCACAAATCTTCGATTGAGTTCAAGTCTGGGCTTTGGCTGGGCCACTCAAGGACATTCACATACTTGTCCTGAAGCCACTCCAGTGTTTTCCTGGCTGTGGGCTTCAGATCATTGTCATAAGGAAAGATTAATCTTCACCCCAGTCTGAGGTCCTGTGTACTCTGGATTGTTTATTTTCCAAGTCGCTGCCTCTGAGATGTGGTAGTTGTACTTTTCCTAGTTCCACCACCATCCTTCATCATTGGGATGTTTTTAGCCAGGTGATTAGTGGTACTTTGCCAGACATACTGCTTGGCATTCACGCCTAATAGCTTGAATTTAGTCTCATCAGACCAGATCATCTTTTTCCAAATGCTGAGTCCTTCAGATGGCATGTCATAAGCCTTTTACCGAAGAGTGGCTTCCGTTTACTTACTCTAAAATAAAGGCCTGATTGATGGATCGCTGCAGAAATTGTTGTCCTACTGGCAGAGCCTCCCATCTCTATAGAGAAACTAAAGCTCTGTTAGAGGTGACATTGGGTTCTTGATCACCTCCCTGCCAAAGGCCCTTCTTGCCTGTTTATTTCACAGTTATGGAGCTCACCATGCTCCTATCAACTTTCAATAATGTACACAATCTCACAGGAAACTGAGACTTTGTTGGACTTCATGGTGTGGATTTTGCTCAGCCATCCACTGTGAGAGGTGGGACCTTCTATAGACAGCTATGTGCCTTTTCTAAATCATGTCCAGTCAATTGTATTAGCCCACGGTGGACTCCAATCAAGTTACAGAGACAGCCCAAAGACTATGAAAGGATATATTATGCAACATTTTGTATGTGAAAACACATCTTTTGGCTTTGTCATTACGGGGCATATTCCCTGCAGATTAATCGCAAAAGAATAATCAATCAATTACAAATAAAGTCTACAACACAACAAAATGTGGAGAAAGGGAAGGGGTCTGAATACTTACTGAAGATGCTGTAGATAAACAGGTGCACAATACTGTAGTCGTTTTGTGAATAGTACAGCAATTGCTGAACTTGTGTGCATGTGCTTTTATAAGCATTTTTATATAATGTTATACTTTCAAAGTGCTTTGAAGGTGGTGAATGAAAAAAGATAGGTTGAATGAAAGAAAAGGGAAATTATACCAAGTACCGCGATAGTGTGATGAAAACAATACTGGAAGGGAGAAGAATCAGGAATGGAGAGATAGAGAGAGAGAGAGAGAGAGAGAGAGAGAGAGAGAGAGAGAGAGAGAGAGAGCGAGGGAGAGAGGAAGAGCACCAGCGGCTGTCGAGCGACCTACCCTCCGTCAGATGTGTGTGTGTGTGGGTGCGGCTCTGTGTGAACGTGCTGAGGGTGTGCGTCTGTGTGGGGATGAGGGTGTGCGTCTGTGTGGGGATGAGGGTGTGCGTCTGTGTGGGGATGAGGGTGTGTGCCGGTGTGGTGATTCTCTGGTAGAAGAGGCGCTGGGTCCTGGACACCCTCTGATTGGTACAGCTGCATCACTGCCCCATCCTGGCCCCCCTCCTTACTGCAAGACTGACAGCTGCAGTGGATGATCCGCTCCACCAACTTATCCACACGAGGGGTGTCCTCACTGCCCGGGCACTCCAGAGTCACCTACACACACACACGCACACACAATGCAAAGAATTACACACAGAAAGCACACATCGCACCTGCACATCCCCCAATATAAAGCCCAAACATACACGCAAACACAGAGCACTACCCAGATTCGTCCGCAAGGTGACCCACATTTCAGCCTCTGGCGGAGACGTTTCAGACAAAGCCTCAGTATTCATCTTTAAACAACTTATCCCTGAGTCATGTTGTGATTTCAGTTATTCAGCCATGCTTGACACAGCTGCCCAAATCAACAATGGGCATTCGAAATCATTTGACAATCCCGTCACGGTTGTAAATCTTAGTAACAAATGGCAGATTTGTATGCATGTATCCCTTTATGCAAACCAGAGAAAATGTATTGTGATATCAAAGAAAGACCATGGACAGATGGACTGGGTAGATCAAATGAGTCCAAAGCATAGTCAGCATTCATTTTTCAGCAGCTGGATCAATGAGACACAATAGATGTCTTCCATTTCTTCATCATTACTGTATACAGTAAATAGCTTTTGTCTTGAAGCATGAAGTGACCCCACCTGTGGTTCCTAACCCACTGCTGTATGCCTATCTGGCGGCTCTCCAAACTACATACACCTCAACACACAGGCTTTGTTGTTCCAGGGCTTTGGAATCTCTGGCTACTACACAAATGGGCCCATTAAACACAGAGTATATGGGAAACCTCATATGAATGAAATACAAGACCAATTGTGGTTAGCAATTTCTGATTCTGTGTTTCTGTAAGATACTGGGGTTGTTTGATCACATGTTCTGTGATGTTGTGGCTGTGTGCTTACATTATAAGAGTAGTGCTACATTAGCTGGTGTGTGTGTGTGTGTGCGCGCATGCTTACCACCTCCCACTGTGTCTGGGCGGGCATGCAGGAGTCACAGTGCACCAGGGACTCAGTGGACTGGGGAAATGTGTTGGGGACGCTGTAGCTGAAGCACTGCCCCAGACACGCCCTGAGTTGAGAGGGAGGAGATCATTTACCTTTGGGATCTGTATCATGTATATTACTGCCATACTTGCCATATCTATAATATTCAAAACTACTACTCATATTACTGTGAGTTTACAATACTCTATTGAAATTGCTGATGTGCAGTGTTAGTATGTATATTATAGCTTTATCTTCTTGCTATATTTTTGCTGTGTGTAAATGTTTCTATGCCACCATTCAAGAGCTTATTACACTCATATATCTATAATATTAAATAATTCTGACCAATTGCTGCTAGATTACACTGTTATGTATATTACTGCAATACGTGCCATATCTAAATGTTCAATAATACTACCCAGATTGCTGCTGGTCTACAGTATTATGTACACTATATAGGCTGCTTTAATTCAGTATGAAGGTGATCTTTGCATGTTAGAAACTTCCTAGTGATATGTGGGTAATTTGGCATTTAAAGACAAACTTAATTCCGGCTTTCATTAAAGTCTGTCACCCTCATAAAAACTAAATGAAATGCCTCTGCACGTATGCTGTGTTATACAGACCTGAGTTTCTGGCAGGTGTGGATGCGTGTGTGTGTTTGAGCGCGCGTGCGTGAGCTCCATACTGACCTGTTTTGGATGGAACGAGGTTGGCAGCCAGTGTGCCCAACTATCTGTGTGATGTTCTTGGCCTCACACCAAGCGCTCTTGTCAGGGAACAGCGCCAGACGGTTGATGTGAGCAGGCGGTGCCGCTGAACAGAGCGCAAGCAGCAGGCAGCAAATCACAATTCTATGCCACATGACTGCACCTAAGGAGCGTAATTTTTTTGGTTGTTATAAAAACCCGAATGATTTTGGTGAGTTCAGCTACATGGCCATCTGTAATCTGTAGTTCTTGGAAAAGCAAATTGAACAAGAAACCAAATTGTAACTTATTTTTTGGGGGTTATATAAAATCCTGTTGCTGTTTAGTTATTGTTTGTCGTCCATCATTTATTAAAACATTGTAAACATCTGCATTGAGTGGTGCTTACTGCTTTGTTGTTACAGAGCCTAGAGTAGTCTCCACAACCCTTGCATTTGCTGCATTCAAATAATATTACTTATAAAGAGCAATAACAGTAAATCTACTCAACCAACATTTATAATAGAAAGTATTATGTCTGTATTTTGAAGAGGCAGCTTTACATCATGGGTATGCTTGTGAATGTCCCTAGCCTCACGGTATGTTTGAGGCCAGGGTCTGGGTAATCTGTAAGGATATAATTACATACAAAGTTTGTAAACCTGCTTTAGCCTTTTGAATACCTTACTGGAGATGTATTTTTCTGAAGAGTATATAAACCTTAAAACCAAAGAACGGCAGAATGGCTTTTCAAGATGTGTTTGGGTTCCTTGAAAATTAGAGACAATTGTCTGATGGAAAGTAAAACTATCCCTGGCCACAGTTAGGTATTTAGAAGAATATGGTAGGTTTTGCCTCAACTTTTTACCTGGGCTTTGCTCTTTATATTTTATCCTTATAATGCATTCAGTCCCTACTGGTGACAAACATTTAATGCAGCGACAAAAAATAATTTAAATAAAAAATATAATACAATATTTACGTAGATTTATAAAAGCTGTGAGCAAGTTGTTTAGATAAGTAGCAAAAACCTTAAATTGTTCGGTGTTATAATAATTATAAGACAGTAAAATGTGCCAACTGTTCAGGGGGTGTGTACACTTTCACAATTTTTGTCTGTCTAGAAAGTGGCCAAGCAGAGAGGCCGAAGGGGGAATAGAAAGATGTCTGCTCGACACCACCTGACTCTAATAAACTATCAACGTCCAAAAAATCTTCTGCAGCGTTCCTTTAAAACTGGGTTCTTCGGTTCCCTAATTTACAAACTTCCTCTTGTTTTCTTATACAGTTGGTTGGTCACGCGAATAAGCCTACAAACCACTACACAAATACACCGTTTTCTTTCCATGTGGTTTCATGGGTCACTTTCTAGAATTGAGAATGTTGCTGTGCCTTCGGGCAAATAACATTCCTGAAGGATTCAATATCCCTGTCCAACCACCAAATACCCTGCAGCTGTAAAACAGAGCGTGAGAGGCGATTGTGGAGGGAGGGCATGACAAGAAGCGCTCAAGTGTGTTGAAAATGATAATAAGTGCAAATTTCACAGACGGGGCATTTCATGCATCCCAGCGTTTGTATATGTTATGTACATGATATGTTATCACATAAATCGGTTAACCTTTGGACCCAATGGTCATAGTTTAGTGTTCATTTGTATCATAAGATATGTAGGCTATGCATTGTGGCGAGGAAGGAACTGTCTCACACGTGAAAAGCAAACACCCTACGCATCGCGTCAATACAGTAAATCTACTTGGTAGGAATTATAGAGAGCATCGCCATTCCCTACAGTATTATGCTGAACCAAACTCTTCAGGGAACTAGGTTGGGCCTACATTGTAGGTTTTTACCAAAACAGCACACAAGCCAGTGCATATTAAATCCGTTAAAATCAAAATAATGAAATGATAAAGTTCTGTGTTGAGAAAAAGATACAGAAAACCCGCCAGTTCGACAGAACAGAATCCGAGGGGAATAATTACGACGCGCTTCACAAAAGTGAAAGGTCAGCTATCCTGACAAATTACAGCTCTCTATAAACACTGTCGGCAATTGAAGTTTGCAACGTGACATTTTGTGTTGTAACACATTGGCATCAATCCGAGGCAGAAAGACATCAACACTTTAACTATTGAGTCTAGATAGGCTACGTTAATAATGAAAATAAACCCGTTCACTTACCGTTAGAAATCACCGAAAAGCAGCAATACTGCTCACTAGAGCTTCAACACCCGTCTCTCCCAACCCTCTCGCCACCCGTCCCGCAGGAGACCGGAGAGACGATGGAGAGATGCGTGAAGCCGATTCAACGTAGTTGATTACTGAAAATGGAAAATCTTACTGCTTTTAGCAGTCAAGGGCTCACCCTTGATAGTCTTCCTAGATAACAATTACATCATCCGTCAGAACGAGAAAGTCAGAGTATGTTGAGGACATAATGCGCATTAGAAACTCAGTCTCACTCCATCAACGCACTTGGTCCCTCCCCTCCGTTACCCTCAGAGTGTTTCCACCTCTTCTCCCCCAAAAAGTTTCACCGGTAGGCTGTCTTTTCCGTAAAGCTGTATCGTGCATTTGCTTTAGTCGCTGGATTAGGGTATAGGTGCGGCTGTGCCTACAGACAGGATTCCCGCTGTGTTTGTGGACGGCCAGGAACTGGGAGGGGAAAATGAGTTTAGCAGGTCTGAATTTCAGTTTTACAGCGAACAGTGCCTTGTCCATTTCTGCTCATATAACACAGCATAGGAATCATGACAAAAAAATGTATGTAAAATATGATAATTTCCCCAATATTTTCACCACGATAGAGTTTTTAAGATGTGTTTACGTTATCTGTAAGACGTCCATAAAATTATTTTTAAATGTTCATTTATTCGAACAATAAATGTAAAATTTTGCAAACACTGACATGCATTTTAGTCAAATTCGCATTTGGAGTGCGTTGACAGTGATCTCAACTGTGGAGTGGGCTACATTAATCCTTATGAGCACAAGACGTTAAACGGACGTTGAAAAGATGTCTTTCAAATGTATTCTTGGAAATATTTTCAACAGTGGCTTATTCAAACTTTGGGACAGCACTTGAACACTATTCCTTCAGGACAGCATGACCCCCACCCCACTAAATCCATGCGTTTGGTATTCTTATGATTGGAAATACACTGATGAGCAAAAATATTATGACCATTCACAGGTGAAGTAATTAACATTGATCATGTCCTAATAGGGCACATATCAAGGTCTGGGTAGATTAGATGGTAAGTGAACAATCAGTTCCTGTCATCAAAGTGTACGATTCAGGGGAAATGAGCAGGAGTAAAGACCTGGTGACTTTGACACCTGAGTGAAATTGCTATGGCCAGACGACTGGGTCAGAGCATCTCTGAAACGCCAAGGTCAGGGGGGTGCTCCCGGTCAGCAGTGGTGAGAACCTACAGACAGTGGTCTGAAGAGGGCCAAACAACAAACCGGCGACAGGGTGTTGAGCGCCTAAGGCCTATCACAAGGGCAATGAAGGCTATCCCGTCTGGTCCTAACTAACAGAAGGTCTGCAGTGGTGCAAGTCACAGACAATGTGAATGATTAGCTACGGGAGGAATGTGTTATAACGCGCAGTGCATCGCACCCTGCTGCAAAAGGGGCTGCATAGCCACAGACCTGTCGGAGTGCTCATGATGACTCCTGTGACCACCATCGAAAGCATCCACAAAGGGCACGCAAGGGTCAGAATTGGACCTAGGAGCAGTGGAAGGTCGCCTGGTCAGAGGCCCGTTTTCTTTTACATCATGTGGACGACTATGTACGTGTCCACCGTTTACCTGGGGAAATGACTGCACCAGGATGCACTGTGGGAAGACGACAAGCTGGTGGAGGGAGTGTGACGCTCTAGGTCTGGGCATTCATGTGGATGTCAATTTAACACATGCCACCAAACAAGACATAATTGCAGACAATTTACACCCCTCCATGGCAATGGTAGTGGCCTCTTTCAGCTGAATAATATGTTCTGCCACATGGCACACATCGTTGGGGAATCGTGTGAGGAACATGATGGAGAGCTCAATGGTGTTGCCCCGGCTTCCAAATTCCCAGATCTCAGTCCGATTGAGCATCTGTGGGATGTGCGGGACCAACAAGTCCGATCCACGGCGGCTCCACCTTGCAACTAATAGAACTTGAAGGATCTGCTGCTAATGTCTTTGGGTCTTGTAGAGTCCATGCCTTGGCGGGTTGGTGCTGTTTTGACGGCATGCAGAGAACCAACAACATATTAGGCAGGTGGTCATGTCTTGGCTCGTCAGTGTAGTATTTATTTAACTTAAAATGCACTCCTTACTTCAACTATATATTTGATATAAATTGGGAGTATCTTTTAATTGAACCAAAATGTTTATTTCCAATCACGTATTGTTTGACTTAGACACATTCAATAAAGAAGGCTGTTGGGGAGCATAGATTCTCACTGATAGAGAATCCTGACTTATTCAAATGATAATATGTTTTGTTTAACTAATGGAGTCTAAGGAAATGGCAAAAGAAAATAATGGAATTCATGTGGGGGTTCAAGTAAAAATAAAGAAGAGACATTCTGTGAAACCCTATATGGCATAATATTACACTGGGAAGAATAGAGAAGCAACTTACCCCAGGGGAGGGTGCCTATTATCCTGCAAGCTGGGTAAAATGTCACTTTCACAAAAACATTTTATATAAAAAACATCTGTCAAGTGAAGCAATTTATTTTGTGTTACCCCTAAGCACTATTTAGGGGAAGCATTTGAGAACATTTGCAAAGCATTGAATATCCCCCCTAAGCACAGTAAAGTTCATTATTAAGAAATAGTTTGAATATGGCCCAACTCTGAATCTGTGTGGGGCAGGCCATTTTTAAAAACGAAGTATCTGCATCAGAATGGCACTAGTTAGAGCAGCGCTAAGAGAAATATAAGGAGTCAGTCGTCCATGGCTGAGCTGGGAGACACTGCGAATACTGCAACAATAGCCCAGGTGCCACATAAAAGCTGCTTTTATGAGAGCATGGTAGAAAGAGACATTTAAAAAAAAACTCAGCTACAGTTTGCTGCAAGCCATGTGGGAGACTGAGGCTAAGCAGAAGATTCTGTGGACAGATGAAGCGCGGTAGTGGCATCCTGATGCTATGGGGATGCTTCTCCCAATCAGGGCTTGGAAAAGACAAAATGGATTCAGCAAACTACAGAGAAATCTTGTAAGAATCTCCACAAGAGACATGGGTCTTAAGAGAAGATTCATCTTCAATCAGGACAACGACCCCAGACATACAGCCATAGCCATGCTGGAATGGCTTAAAAATGAAAAGGTCAATGTCCTGGAGTGTCCCAGTCAAAGCCTGGGCCTAAATACAACTGAGAGTACGTGGAAAGAGATGAAAATTGCTGTTTACCATCCAAATTTAAAGAGCTTGAGCAATTTTGCAAAGAAGAATGGACGAAAATTGCTGTGTGCTGCAAAGCCGGTAGAGTCTTAACCAAACAGACACATTGCTGAAATTGCTGCCAAAGGTGCCTCTACAAAATAATGACTTGAAGGGTGGTAAATACTTGAGCAATCAATTATTTTCTGTTTTGTATATTTGTAAGCAATTTGTAGATTGCTTACAAATATTTTCACTTGATGCAAAAACAGCATCGAATCCCCATTTAGAGCAAAATTTATAATCCTTTAAATTTCAGAAATAATACACTTTTCTAATGGAATACATTTGATGAATCACTGAGGTATGAAACAAAACAATCTACTTTCCAAGAATAAACATCTTTGAGTTATAATAAAATTGACAAGTGTATTCTTTGTGTTAATATTTGGCATATCCTCTAAATAAAGTATTTGTCATGTAACTAGATTCATTTTACATCTCTTTTGAATTGGTTTGAATTAAATTGTACTTCATTCATTTAATTAACATGAAATTCAAATTCACCTTTTCGTGTGGTGTGCCGAATTCAAATAAAATTCATAGTCCTTATTTAAATAGAATTTAATTCCGAATTTCCAAGTGGTCTAATCTGTACCCATTTAATTAAAGATCCAATCTGTGAGAGCCCATTGGGAAGCAGAGTTGGCCACAGTGTGTTGACTGGCCAGGATATCGTAGACGTTCTGTTGGTCCCAATGTCATTTCCAGACATAACATGTTTTTATATCGACTCTCTATAAAAAGGAAAATATAGAGAATACATGCACATACCTACAGTGGGGAGAACAATTATTTGATACACTGCTGATTATGCAGGTTTTCCTACTTACAAAGCATGTAAAGGTCTGTAACTGTGAGAGACGGAATTTTAAAAGAAATCCAGAAAATCACATTGTATGATTATTAAATAATGAGTTTGCATTATATTGCATGACATAAGTATTTGATTACCTACCAACCAGTAAGAATTCCGGCTCTCACAGACCTGTTAGTTTTTCTTTAACAAGCCCTCCTGTTCTCCACTCATTACCTGTGTGAACTGCAACTGTTCAAACTTGTTACCTGTATAAAAGACACCTGTCCACACACTCAATCAAAAAGACACCAACCTCTCCACAATGGCCAAGACCAGAGAGCTGTGTAAGGACATCAGGGAATAAATTGTAGACCTGCACAAGGCTGGGATGTGCTACAGGACAATAGTTTGGTGAGATTGCAACAACTGTTGGCTCAATTATTAGAAAAGGGAAGAAGTTCAAGATGACGGTCAATCTCCCTCGGTCTGGGGCTCCATGAAAGATCTCACCTCGTGGAGTATCAATGATCATGAGGAAGGTGAGGGATCAGCCCAGAACTACACGGCAGGACCTGGTCAATGACCTGAAGAGAGCTGGGACCACAGTCTCAAAGAAAACTATTAGTAACACACTACGCTGTCATGGATTAAAATCCTGCAGCGCATGCAAGGTCCCCCTGCTCAAGCCAGTGCATGTCCAGGCCTGTCAGAAGTTTGCCAATGACCATCTGGATGATCTAGAGGAGGAATGGGAAGTCATGTGATCTGATGACACAAAAATAGAGCTTTTTGGTCTAAACACCACTCGCCGTGTTTGGATGAAGAAGAAGGATGAGTACAACCCCAAGAACACCATCCCAACCATGAAGTATGGAGGTGGAAACATAATTCTTTGGGGATGCTCTTCTGCAAAGGGAAGAGGACGACTGCATCGTATTGAGGAGAGGATGGATGGGGCCATGTATCGCGAGATCTTGAGATCAACAACTTCCTTCCCTCCGTAAGAGCATTGAAGATGGGTCGTGGCTGGGTCTTGAAGCATGACAACAACCTGAAACACACAGCCAGGGCAACTAAGGAGTGGCTCTGTAAGAAGCATCTCAAGGTCCTTGAGTGGCCTAGCCAGTCTTCAGACCTGAACCCAATAGAAAAGCTGAAAGTCTGTATGGCCCAGCAACAGCCCAGAAACCTGAAAGATCTGGAGAAGGTCTTTATGGAGGAGTGGGCCAAAATCCCTGCTGCAATGAGTGCAAACCTGGTCAAGAACTACAGGAAACGTATGACCTCTGTAATTGCAAAAAAAGGTTTTTGTTCCAAATATTAAGTTCTGCTTTTCTGATGTATCAAATACTTATGTCATGCAATAAGATGCAAATTAATTATTTAAAAAACATACAATGTGATTTTCTGGATTTTTGTTTTAGATTCCGTCTCTCACAGTTGAAGTGTACCTATGGTAAAAATTATAGACCTCTACATGCTTTCTAAGTAGGAAAACCTGCAAAATCAGCAGTGTATCAAATATTTGTTCTCCCTACTGTACCTGCATTCATTGAGATATACATTTAACAGTATAAGATTGTAATTCAATGTTGAATGTTAAAACCACAGTTGATATTGATATACTAACTTACTACAGTTAGCAGAAAACATGAATACATTTACAGGTTCAACATTTTATTAAATGTACCGACAAGTGATTACATGAACCATGTTTGTAACATTAAAAGGTTACTGCATTTAGAAGTGTTACTACATTTGCAGTTCCTCCTCCTTGTGATGGAACTCGGTTGTCCTCAAGTAAACTCTACATGTTGCACTGGCCCAGGCACATCTCTCCCAGTCTGACCTCCCTCTCTAGCATTTTCACTGGATCCAATACGTTAACTCAAGTTATGGAACAGACAACATGTGATAGAAAGCTTATTACCATTATGATGTTAATATGCATATCATATCTGCACAAGCTCTATGTTTTCTGATTAGGTTATTATTGATGATTTAGATTCGCTTCTGAAGAATCTATCAGGCAGGCACAGACAGGTACACCCACGTCCCAGATATCTTCCTCTTGTCCCTCCTCCATTCCTCTGCAGGTGTGCAGCTTGGATTGTTTCCATAAAAGCACCCATACGTAGCAGTGTTTTGCGCTTCACTTGCAGACAATTACTTTGAAAGACAGGGGAAGACTGAAAAAGCAGAACCTTTTTAGTTTTGTGTTTTTAAACATAGTTTCCTTACTTTGTGACTAACGCATCGCAGAATGTGTGTAGGAGTTTACACGTTTATGTATCTGTAAGCGAGTGTCTGTGTTTATCCATGTTTGAGTGAAAGAATGTATTTGTTTACAGACTGTTCGGACGGTACTGTATCTATTATAGAGAGAGACACATGTGAATGGGATTTGGAAATTGATTGTGCGGTTTAAAGAGATTGCATGTCGATGAGTGCCTAAGTATAGGTGTAAAAGTGAATTCAAGCTCAGCAGTGAGCATGTGATTTTGGGTCCATATGTATGTGTATGAATGTGTTTGATATATGCCTTGAAGTGAAAGTGTGATGGTACGTGTGTGTGTTTGTTCAGACGTGCTCAGTGCAGTACTCACCTGTTAGTAATAAGGGCTGAGCTGCAGTCCAGAACTGGCATTCTAGAACATTCCACAAATTCTGCTGCACCAGGGGGCTGGAGAAACACACACTTCCAAAACATACTTACAGACTCATACAAAGACACAGTCCCTACCAGAAACACACAGTTCTGCCAACGAACACACAAGTGTAGAAGATTCCTCTCAAAAGACAAACTGGCTAACATGATGTTTCTGCATGCAATATCACTGCCAACACTTAGAAAAACATTGAATATACAATTGGCTGAAAAATATATTAGGCTCAAGTTGAATAAAGATATAGACTGTCGCTATTTGCAAAACATTACAACGCGGATATGATAGATGTCAACTAAATTTAAGGCATGAAGCATAAAGAGATGATTTGTATCGGGAGAATTCAACCATCAAAACAATTTAATTGGTGAGCAAACCTACGTAGATAGGTACCTGTTTGAATCATGCCTTAAAAATTCCCAAGATTGAAGACGGTAAATGTTTATGAAATAGCAGTAGGCTACACGTGTATGATAACGCTTGATGGGGATTATTTTACCGATCAAATTACTGAAATAACTTATTTTTAAAGAACTGGGAAAATGGCTTACTGTCCCTTGAAGTTTCCATAAAATGATTGCATCCAGCAATTTGATAAACATAATCCATAATGTGTGGAAACCAAAAACGATATCTACTTAAGCGTGATGATAATTGTTTTGAAATGGTGTTCCTGTGTCAGTCCTAACAGGCCTGATATTCATATTTCCAAACGGCCTTTGATTAAGTTTAACTGGAATCAGTGGAGAAACATGGCTATTTGTATTTAGGCTTTTCGTGGCAATTAAAAACAATACTTCTAATCAACCAAGAATGGAACTAATAAATCAAGAATTTCGCATAATCACAGCGTTACCCAACGAATCAATTCCATGAAATTAACGTAAATTACAAATTTGCAAATAAGTGTGACATTGTAACACAAGTGAACGTAGGACGTGACAAATCAATAGTAGGCTAACCTAAATATTTGATAAACATATTCTGTTTGACACACATAAAAACATCTGAGTAGAATGATCGCAGGATTATAATGAAAGATGACATAACTTCGCATTAGTGTGCACATACAATTAGCTACACAACGCATTTAAACGGCATAGGGACACGAAACTATTTTAAATCCCACTTAGAAGGTATAAACTATCAAACATTGTTAGTACCAGGATATAATACCATTCGGACTGGTTGAGTGGACGCTGGACTGAATGAGTTGACCGGTAGTAGGGAGGTAACACTGCAAACTGCCGAGATGGCTAGTAATCTTGTAAGACTGCTGCTGTTGGACTTTACAATAAAATAAACTCATTTTTATTCTTGGGGTTGAGCAATGCTTCAGTTAAATTCCTATAGGTGTCTTAATGAAGCTGATGCAGCTAACTAAATGGTTGCCGACTTTTGCATGAGCCTTCAGCCTGCGGGTTAGAAAAAAATTGTCCAATTATATAGTCTACTAGGCCAATTAAGTTGTCAAGAGCAGAAACTGATCGGGTGATAAACTATTGTTTTAAAATACTCAGACAACCAGTTTTAATTGTAAACGCCAAAGACTGTAATAAGTCTGATATTTGTATAATAAAAAATATCCAACGTACGCAGTTGCAGCTCCATGCCTGCCAAACAAATATATAAATCCCTTATTTGATCAAGACACGTGCCAACAAATATGTATAAACCCCAAAACATCAGAGCAATAACAGCTTCCCTGTTTCAACTTGTTAAGCCCATAGATGAGTGGACAAAAGTTTATATTGGGCAGCGTAAGATACTAAGGCTGCATATTGGAGGGGAGCCGTTTCACTCATTCAGATAGCAAAACATGCTCGACCGCATGCTACTTTCCAGCTTCGGTACACATTACCATTGGCTCCACCGAAAATGGGTGACTGATGTTTTCCGCGGAAGTAATCTTTCACACCACATGCGCGATATCACCGGTTTTATGCCAGCTATGCAACAATCTGACCAAATCCTGAAGGCCTAGCTTGAGTTTGATTGCTACACAAACAGAAGAAATAAAATATGAAAACATTATAAATTACAAAAAATTATATTAAACATATATTTATCAGATAGGGCAGAAGGCCCAGACAGTTCAAACCCCAAAAATGAGTCTCGCTCAGTGAATAAAACGTAGCCTATGTATAGTAACAAAAAAGGTGTCAAGTAGTAGGTAATTTCTCAGCCGTTAAATGTCAAGAGGTCAACTATGGTGTGTAGTCACCCTGTCTGATAACAAAATAAAAAATCAATAAAAAATTGATTTTAAGCGATTACTAATCCAATGCTTGTAAACATAACAGTAACATGCATTACTTAAAAAAAATCAAAGCAAATCTATTTAGTTGTAATGCTGCAAATGTACCAAAACGACCCCATTACCACATGTAGCATGCAGGCCTCTAAAAATGTACCTCAAACCTCTTGTTATATATTTAGGATAATTTTTTCCCAGCACACATTCCATTATCCATATTTTATCCATGGCTTTGTCCTTTAACACTTTTGCCCTGCTCCCTCTCCTTTCTTTATGGTTGCCGGTGCCAAAGCTGGCTCCTATTCTAAAACAAAGTTTTAATTCCCATACAACTCATTACACACAGAATTCCAAATGTCTCTGCTTACTGCTCTGTTAAAAGCACGCACGCACGCACGCACGCACACACACGTAATCATTGAAATAATTTATTATTCACACACAATAACAAAGTAAATCAAGATAGTTCTGTCATTCTCCCTTCATTTTAGTATATATATATTTTTATCAACTGTTCTGTGGTAGTTTAAACAGTAACTACTGTTTGACAAACAGAAAGTTCTTTGACAAAAAAAATCAAGTAGCAAAATAAAACAACTTGTCCATCTGCCAACTCTGTCTTATACATCAGTCTTCTACTGTTCCTGAAACAGAGAATGAAGAAACTGTTATTATGTTATTTGCATTAAATGTCTAGGGACTTAAGATGGAACAGGGGGTTCTTAATTACGCTGTGTGGTGTACATGATTCCTCACCTTCACCATGTGGCCATGCAGCAGGTAAGGTGACCTGAAATCATGCTGGCAGTTAGAGTAGCCCATGCCCAGCCCCAAACCTGAGCAGAAAGCTACAGGCCATGTGCGCCCTAGAAACAGAAAAGGTCATTCACTTACACAAAACAATACAACATTAACATAGCGCAAAAACAGGTCAGCGTTATTAAAACGCAAAGATAACTATAACATATCTACTGTCGGAGGAACTACTCACTTTTGAAGAAGAGGACAGAGAACACAATCCCCACGCCGAGACCGGTCCCTACAAAAAAGTAAAGGGAGGCACATTAACTTTTTCACCAAGGCAAACACAGAGGCACACAACGCTGCCTGGCCTGTGATTAAATACCAGGGTCATGCAAACACATACAGAGGTGCGGAACAACGTTGGCCCTAGAGGGGCAGGGGGTCCAACATGGCCTCTGACCACAGGCCTGGTAAACAGCACCTGTCTGACAGGACATAGTTCATTTGAGGGGATGGGAAATGGTGAGACATCTATTTTAAACAGAAGGAACTAAAACATGAATGGCGAGGGAGTTGGGGAGAGTGCCACCCAGGTGATCTCCATGGCCCGCCGATGAGCGATCACATCAGACACCATACCAACAGAGGGGACCAGAAGGGAAGCCTGAGGACGGGGAATGTGTCTGTCTGCGCCACTGTGGACCGTGCCCCACCCATCTATGGGCCAGCAAGAGCAGAAACACATAAAAACAACTGTTTGGGCCCCTCTACTTCTTAATTGGATTCAGAGAGCTATGCAGCATGACCGATACGCCGCTGCCAGAGCACACAGACGCCGTTTCCTCAGTTGCTGTTACACAACTACCACAAACAAGACCACAAAAATACAAATTATAATCCCCACCAACATCTTTATTGCCACTGACAAAAAAAATCCTGATCCTCTTCAGCCTTACTTTCCTCCTATTTTCAGCACAAGCCTTAAGATTTACAAGCTCAAATTGTCTTTTTAGCCTCGCGACCTCTCTACTTTCCAACGTTCCCTTTCCCCCCCCCCATCCCTCGTACAGTTGCCGAAAAGAAGTGGAGCTGGCCAAGTATGAGGCCAGATCTGCAACAGATTTACTGTTATGAACCTCTAACCACACTGTTCGACTCTCTCTGTTGCTCCTATCCCTTCACCTTTCCCCCCTCCCCCTTCTGACTGGATCCATCATTCCACTGTTCTGTGGCTCCTCTGTTACTCTGCAGCAGCTTTCCTGATAGGCTAGCTATTACCAGGCTCCCTGCTGTGGGCAATGGGATTTCACAACCATACAGTCTATTAGCACACTGTAGGCGTGGATTATTGTAAAGCAGGCTGTTGCCAATACACACAACGTACTGCAAGACACAGCCTGATTAAAATCTAAAACCTGGAAAATAGGATGTATATTGTATTTGCTAGTTGCTCTAAAGCTTACAATCCAAGATACCTCTGTGTACAAAAAAATTAGGAATGAAATCCCTTTGTGCATAACCAGTACTTAATTAGCCTCACAGTTCCCTAAATATTGGGACTGGAAAGTGTGCAGGAATAGCACTGATTCAACATGTGTGCTGTGGGACATCATGCAAGTAATTAGTTTATTGTGGACACTCAACACTATTCACACAGGTAAAATGTTTTAACCCTACTATGTTAAAGTTAAACTTTGCCTTGTCTCCTGGCTACTGTGCACAGTGTTTATGCGCCTAGCTCGAGACGCCACCTTCCGATGTAGCATGCGCCACATTTTGGAACGAGCCCTCCCCACAGGTTTGCAGTGTGAAGACAATTGTGTTGGAACAGTTTCAAGTCTCAGTGCAAAGCACGTGCATGTCGCCATTAATGTCCATAATCTTGCACGATACATCTCAAACATGCCAGTGTTAAACCAAAGGCTATGGAAATTATTATACAAACAAATAAAACAATAGACTGATTTATTCCCTCCCTCGTAAAGTAAACAAGACCTTAAATCTTGCACAACTTGAACCGACCCACTTACAAATGAGAAATATGTTTAAAGACAAAACTGTGACACTCAATTCCTGCCTATGAAAACAGCCCGCCTGAAAAACATTTTGGTTGTTATTGGTGGTCAGACAATGTGGGTTCACTTTTAGACAGGGTGAAATGCCTTTTGTACAAGGGTGTTTTTGGAGGAGCTTGGCAGTTTCAATTGGTGATGATATGACCAGAGTGCACATTTAAGGAAATCAACCTTACAAACCTGATGTTTTAAAATAACCATGAATGAAGTCCCACAGATGCCTCTAGGAGCCATTTTATTACTCCTCAGACATCAGGATAAGTCCTGGAGTCCAAGACTAGCAGAGTCATACAGCCTAAGTATAAGCATTGGAGGGTTTAAGAGACCTTCTGGAAGGCAGTTCTCGTAGCAAACTGGGAAGGCGTCCTCACTAGTATCATGAAATATTCCCCATAATATGCAACACATATCTCAATCCTCAAGGCAGCAACATCTTCCATAGACATACAATGACTGGTGACAAATGAAAGACCATGAATGAATGGAGAAACATAGCAAATGCAGATGTTTCCATGCAGGGGTTCAGCATGGTATAATTAAGTAATTAATATCCTATCTTGCCCAACACCTTACGGAGTCATTTTGTTGGTTTTTCCTTTCATTTGTCACCGGTCGGTAAAATATTAAAAGGAACAATACAATTGTATAGTCTGTAGGATACGCTGTAAACATATAATATAACATTACCACAAGTCTACACTGTAGTGGTGAGGCCAGGCACCTGGAACATTAAGGGCATACTCATCACTTAAAGATATGCACACTTGATTTGGCACACCATTGCTATTGCCAACTTTGAGCCAGAACAACCAGACTAAGCAGTTTAAAAAAGATATAGGCAGCTTATAAAAATATTGTTGTATTCAATTAGTATCACAATTGTGAACACTTTTTTTAGATCGGATTAATAAATAGTGTATAATTTGGTTTCTGACGGGGTACTGCAGCATAACATGTATTGAAAAAGTCAGTACTAAACAGTACTCAAAATGATGGCTGGGCGATATCAACAAAAATCAGAACTGCGATAAGTGGACCCAAATACCTCGTTTCCACTGGTGCCAAACACTGGCGTTTTACCCTAAAGTCCGGAAATGTTTCTGTTTCCATTGACACGGGCCAGAGACAGTCGGACACTAGGCCGTGGCCAAGTAGGCCTGCTCTCACCTGGTGCCATCCCTGGACTAAAGGTGTTTGCGGGTTGACGCTTTATGTGCGGTGAAAACGTCGCATGTTGTGCTATTCGAATAGCGATCATTTGCTTAGTCTTAGGCTTCACGTAATGGTTTTCTTCTGATCTAACAAACAAATCGCTGATAAATTAAAGCAACAGTACAGGGAAGCGAAGACTCACAATCGAAAGAGTTGGAATGACCGAAGGTGGTGCGATGTTATTGACTCAATAGAAAAACGGAGCACTGAGACCAAGACGATGTCTGCACACCTTGTAACATAAAATGATCTCAGATCCTTCTATTAAAGAGATATAGTTTTGAACAAAATACGTATCAAACTAAATAATGAATACACTGGCTTACAGTTGCATTGTCACGAGTGTAGGAAGTCGCAGACGTTTTGTTACTCAAATTCAAATGCCGTTTCATGAATTGAGCATAGCGTTATTGTTCATTTTATTTAACTACAAGAAAAATAAATCGCCTTTTTTGGTAACTGAAAAACAAATTGTAGAGTTGAAACTAAAATGTATAGCCAACTTAAGCATAAATCACCAGCATAGCCCTGGTATCGAGGTAAAGCACCAGTGGAAATGCAACATAATATATATTACTATAACTTGGTGTTAAAAAGGCTGAGTACAGTTGCACCAGATTCCAGTGCAGTTTAGACATTCTTCTAACTAAATGAGTGTAATTTACATAATGTACCCAGACTTCAATATACAGCTCTGGAAAAAATTGAGACAACTGCAGAATGATCAGTTTCTCTGGTTTTACTATTCATAGGTATGTGTTTGAGTAAAAACACTTTTGTTTTATTCTGTAAACTACTGACAACATTACACCCAAATAATATTGTCATTTAGAGTATTTGTATGTAGACAATAAGTGGTCAAAATAAACAAAATAATATGCATAGTTTTCAGACCTAAAGTAATAAAAAGAACAACAAAATACGAATGTTTTAACTTAGGAAGAGTTCAGAAATCAATTTTTGGTGGAATATACCAGATTTTTTTAGCATGCATCTTAGCATGCTCTCCAACAGCCTGTCACATTGCGGTTGGGTGACTTTATGCCACTTCTGGAACAAAAAAGTAGCTTGGCTATGTTTGATGGCTTGTGACCATCAATCTTCCTCTTGACCGAAGTCCAGAGGTTTTCAGTGGGGTTCAGTTTTGGATATTGGGCTGGCCATGACAGGGTCTTGATCTGGTGGTCCTCCATCCACACATTGATTGACCGGGCTGTGTGGCATGGAGCATTGTCCTGCTGGAAAAAAACAATTCTCAGAGTTGGGGACCATTGTCAGAGCAGAAGGAAGCAGGTGTTCTTCCAGGATAACCTTGGCTTGATTCATGCGTCATTCACAAAGACAAATCTGCATCCCCAGATCATCAGCAATCTTCCACAAAATTTCCCAGTGGGTGCGAGACAATGTGACTTGTAGGCATCTCCGGGTCTCAGTCTAAGCATTAGACAACCATGTGTTGGGCAAAGCTGAACATTTGACTTGTCAGAGAACATGTTCTTACGCCATTCCTCTATGGTCCAATCCTTACGGTCTTTTGCAAACTCCAGCCTGACTGTTCTTTGCTACTCACTGATGAAGGGCTTTTTTTCTGGCTTTGCACAACTTCAGCCCTGCCCCTAGGAGCATGTTTCAAACCGTCCTCGCCATGCACTTCACCCCAGCTGGTGTTTGCCATTCTTTTTGTAGGTCACTTGATGTCATCCTATGGTTTTTAGATGATATTCAACTATTACATTTTCAAGATGGTAGCAACCTGATGGTCACTGTATCCCTCTGCCAGTAAAGCCAAAACTGAACCCTTCATTTCCTCACTCAAAGCTTTTCTTTTCAACTCTTGTCATGCTTAATAGTTATTATTTATTCAAATTACCTTTGAGGGACTACTTGCACTGTTTTTGCCATCCAACTGGTCCTATTGCAAGAGGATAGTGATGACCACATCAGTGTTTTTTCTACTTTTCCTCGTTAAATTAGATTTGGTTCAGGTAATCACCTAATCAGTACCCCATTAAGTCAAATGAGGTATGCCTGCTTTGGAAATGTAACAATCACAGGAAAGAAATGGCTGCCATACATGCACAGATACTGATTTAAGAAAAATTAGGAGTTGCCTCTTAATTTTTTCCAGAGCTGTATATTGTTAGATGTAATTGGGTCCACTTATCGCAATACTGATTTTTGTTGTTGCCCAGCCCTAGTAAAATCCATCCCACGCTATTTTTTTATTCCACGTAATGGTTTACACTGTACCCACCCCAAACCTACAGGGAACAAATATACCTAGCATTCCAGAATAGAAGCTTGAATAAAGAGAGCGATTCAGAAGATAAACAGAATTTCGCTGTAATAGAAAATAACTTAAATGTATTAATGAAGGGATGGTAGATGGCCAAGTGGTGATAGGGGCCAGTTGTCATCAGGTTACTGGCTTGAATCACAGATAGGGTAACAAAATCTATTGTACCCATGAGCAAGTGCTTCACCCTCATTGCTAATGTAATTTGCTCTGTTCTAGAGCGTTTGTTTAAATTTCAATCAAGCGTTTCTTCCCCATTAAATGTTTTTTATATACATAGTATAATCCTCACTGTAATAATAACTGTAGTCTGAGTTTCATACAAATTATAATAATTTCTACTCGCGAACATGGCCCCTCTGTTTTAAAAACTGTTTGACTAGTTGACTACAACGTGATCAATCGCTGCTGAAGCATATGGCATAAGTATTCCAACTTCACAGTATTCACAGCAAAGTAAGGACGTTTGGCTAGGATGGAAGAAAATATAGCCTACAAGCAAAACCTGAAAAATAGCGAATGTAAACCAAGTGGAAAATGCAACATATTCTCTGTGTGAAATAAAACATAAAATAATTGACACCTATCTTCTCAGTAAATCAACTGTTCCTATCGTTGATGGCAGCCACCACGATACGAGGTATAACAATGAGTAGATTTAAAAACAACAGTCGAACATTTTAGAAGCGTTCTGCCCTTCTATTATCCCTCAATGCATGCCCATCAGTTTCATGTGAGAAACAATGGAACAGTTCGCGATTGTCGCAAAATGTATAAGACAGTCGGCGAGAAAATGACTTTCATTGGCACATAGTGTCGAGGGTGTGAAGGGCAGAACATCGGGGTTTCCTTGATTTCGTCATAACGCGCACAAACGTTTGTGTTGAATTCTGCTTATAATATAATTTAAAAAACAAACCATTCTTTAAAAAAACCTATGCTGGTGGTGCTCATTATTGGAAGGCCAATTGACCTCCAAGTATCCATGGGTATATTGGCCTTGCTATCTAATGAAACGGGCGCGGTTTGAACTTCGCTGTTTTCGGTTCTCTGTTATGAACACATTAATTTATAGATACATTAATTACATGTATGTATTTACCTAGCTTCACTGCGCTATCAGCTAGGCATCGGTCCCACTTCCTTCCATGTTCGTCTGCCATTTTACTTATTTATTGTTCTTCTGCTGCTTCTTTGTCTTCTTCTTCATCAGTTTTTTCAGTGGCAGTTGGCAGCCAACTATTATGTGCATTAGCGCCTCCAATTGGATTGGAGTGCAGGCCAGAAACAGGGCTGGACTTAATCCTACATATTACTTTTATCTACTGCAGAAAGTAAAAATACATAATGAAATATTAAATCTCCTAAAGATTTTCCCAGCAGGTTACTTAAAAAAAGGTATTCCTTACATCTTATAACAATATCTCTCTTTCCCACTTATAGTTCTGGGCATACATTTAAATCTTTTAGCAGGCACTTAAACATAGCAAACTACAGAAGTGAGTGCATACAATTTCATAATGGCCCCATGGGAATGAAACCTACAACGATGGCTCAATCTGTGATGGCGATCACAATAGCCAGTTCAATGTTTTCCAAATGTACTGTTATATTATGTGCTCCAGTCTCAGCTATGTGGTTACTCATTCTTCCTGTCACTTTTAAATCTCCCAGACCCAACTTTTCCTGGATCTTTTACAACTGTCCTGTTTCAGAACCGTGTTGTTTTAAAATATGGCTGAAAAATGATTTCAGCAAAAACTTGTAAGCAATTAGGGACAGAAAGATTACTTTTTCCTTGCTGGCTAAGCAATGTGATCGAGCAGCACTTTAATTACTGTTCAGGTGCTCTGGTCACTAGGCTTGTCACACAACAGTTCCAGAATTCTTGCCATGAGTTGCTAAAGGGAAAATAAATAGATTTACACTCTTTACAACAAACCAGGCTTCCCTCATAATTTGATAATCTGAGAATTGTGGAAGATCAACCAATTACTTAATTGCAGTTTCACTAGCATGCCTTTTAAAATGAATAGAAAAATATAGCCTAAACCTGCAGGACAAATTGTAAAAATGTTTTTTACTATTCCTTCTATCCCAAAGTAATATTTAATGATCCTTTTCTAGTCACATCTAGCCTTTTTTGGTGTATATATTGGGCAGCAACATCATTAATGCAGTCCATATGTATTCTCGTATAACCATACTGTTCTTGAAAGCTATGTAGTGAATCAGAATGTGAGCTTGTGAGATAAGGATGGGTTAGTCAATGGATGTTTTTGAAACTTTGTGCAAAAGCACCTTGGCTGCTGAGTTTGAAGAAAATGAAATGGAACATAACGTTACTTGGCTAGGCAATGTAACTTGCTTACTTCCCAGCCAATATAACTCTCCAACACCCACAGCCAAATGCACTTATGTCATCTCATTTTATAGTTCAGCTGAGGCTGTAGCAATGAACACATGATGACAGTGGAGCACCTTTTTCAAGGTTTGACTGTCAAAAATTGAATCATTAGGGGCATAAAAGTAAATTTACCAAAATATATCAAATAATATATTTTTCATCCAACTGTCAAAATGAAGACCAGAATGTAACTTTCTCTACAGCTAAGCCTAAAACATTACGATCCCCTCCCCAATTATATTACTGATAATTACTCAAATTGTTTGAAAAGTTTTAAATGCTGAATACATCAATGATTCCCAAATATATGTATTTAGCTTTTTTGACAAAAACAAATCATATATCAAATATGTTGCTTGCTCTCTGGATGTGGTTCATCCTTGTGGTGGCTGGTTGCCACGGTGCTAGACGTGCTCATAAGTGGTTCGGATAGCTGGTCCAGTAAAGCCCTCCACCTCCCACGGTGTGAGACCGGTAAGTGATGGGCCTACACACAAAAGTTTCAAATTGGCATTTGATAATTTTTGTAAGCTAATTTTGCAGTGGACAATGTCATTTTAATGATAAACCAAGTCACAGAATGACACAGCGGTGTATTCATATTTTATTTCTGACTGAAACGTTTTTCTCAATTTACAAATCTCAATAAAAATGAAAAGCAACAGTATACTGGCCATACAACAAAATGAAACATGCAGGTGGATACGTGCAGAACTTGACATGAAGATCTTGTAAATTGCATTTTGAGTGTTTTTCCTGCTTTTTTGTTGTAAAAGGAAGAAATTGTTTTCATATTGGTATATTGTTACATTTCAGTCAGACAACTAACAATCAGACATTTTAGAAAAAAATTGACACTTACGTTTGTGATTTTTTAAAAATAAGTATTTGCTGTAATTTGTAAAAGCAAATATGAAGAAAACATTTGCATGTACAGTATATTAGCTAAAATATACCTACATGTTTCGTCACAACCTCTGGGTATAACAGCAATAACAAAATGAATGTAAAATAACATTAACACGAATTAGGTGAAAAAAGCACCACAATATTCATATTTTCCGAGATAAAAGATATGTAACTAGTTGTTAGTCAGGAAATAACGTGTTTTGAAGGACAGTAATGTTTATCAACTCCTTATGGCTTTGTATAAGGTATTTCGTGTTTGATTCGTTAACCAACCACGTGACGCAAAATGACAACCTGAAAGCGATTGGTCGACCGTCTGTTGGAAGTTTTACCCGTTCCTCCATTTTCAGGGATCATCGCGATTCAGATCTCGTCCTTTGAAATATCTGGCCATAGAATTGTAAAAATTGTCCTTGGTGGTCGTTTTTGACAAACCAAATGTCTGTGTGATTGCTTGTTTTTTTGTGTATGTTCAATTAAAATATTCGGTGAAAAACTATAATTAATGGTCTGAATGTAACTTCTATCTGAAATCAAGAACTGAAAGCAACACCCGACCCATGCCCATGTTCTGTTCGTTGCCTTATAAACTCTCTCATATTTTTATGTGCAAATTGATATTTAAAATAGATATACATATATGAGTAAGACTCCTGGTACCGGTATGCCAACTACATCACGACGTTTAACCCTTGTTTGAAAACATTATCTCCGATATCCCCATTAACCCTCTACGCTCCCTCTTCATGTACTTTTTACCATTCACCACTCCTCTCCTCTTTCCATACTTGGCAATACCTTACTTACTCCTCTCCGATTGGCTGTTTCAGAGAAGAAGTGTGACCCGGATATGCAATCGCACTTGTTTTTTCAGTGTCCCTTCCTGTACCCCGGTTGAGGAAGTGAATTCGCTGACAGGGCTGGGTTCCGTGAGGGAGGCGAAACGAAACATCATCTACTTGGTGGGGATAGAAACAATAATAGTATAGAAGAACAAGCTGTGCAAGCACAATAAATCGAACGTGTAAAGTCATCAGCGAAAGCATATTCCCCTCCAAGATCGTCACCGAGCGCCGCAGATATGGTAAGGCCGCGGAGACGAGTTGGAGTAATGGGGATGGGTTGCTAGTTCTTGGTGGGGCTACTAGCCATGGGATATTCGCCAGTTAGCTAGCTTGCTAGCTTACCTTTTATAGGAAGTGCTGTGTTGCGTTTTGACAGTGACATAGCGCTCCATAGGCATTTGCTTTCTACCCATATTTTATTAGCTAGACGACAGGTTATTGGTAGTAGATTTTTTTTTGGTGCCAATAAGGCAGCTTGATTCCCTTTGCGCAGAATAAAGTTACAGGATGTTTTGGATTGAGAAACTAGTTCGTGGATTAGAAGGGGGTCTCCACCCCCCTCTTACAGACACACACCCCAGGGTTAAAATAGTACTAGCGCCGGGTTGCCTATCGCTAAAATATGCCTGCTCCGCCCATTACCTCCAATGCATTTGAGGCGACGTGTAAACCACAATTTCAAACTTTTAATTGGATTCGGTCTTCAGTACCTTTCTCTTAATTAATAACTGTTATTTTAACTTTTTATTTAAAGTTTAATAATGTAACCTGGCAGAAATGAGACGTTAAAAGTTTGGCAAAGTGTAGATAATCGAATCGTTAAGCAATATGCACGACTACAATTTAAACATTTTAATGAATCAAGGGATATAAAAATACACTTGTAAAACTTGTTAGGAGAATCATGATTAATTCTGTTTTTTGAGACCACATTTCCCCCGAACTTACTTATTGAAATTAAGTTTGAGTCTGCAGAAAGTATGGAGTATGACATTATCAGCCCCATGTCTGAACTTAACAGAATTCGTTAACTAATGTTACCAGAATAGGTTTTGTGGTAGACAATTCAACAAACGTTTACAGATTTTGATATTATTTTACACCCTGGCTATTATTCTAATGAATGGCATCCCCAAACAAGAACATTTCTTTCAAGTTTGGACATCATGGTACTGCATACCATTTAGTCTGCATTGTCCTGTACACATTTTTTAAATTATATTTGTGTAAATTATATTTGTGTGTGTATGTATATATATCTCTATATCTCTATCTCATTTGGTGGGATTGGGTCTAAAAACAGCTGTGGAATGGTTTTGGGCCTTGTGCTGTCTCACTAGTGCTTCATACTGGATTTTACACATGTTGTGTTGTTCCTGTTATGCATCCTTCACAGGGACAACATTGCTGATAGCCTTGTTTTCTATTGTACTTTAAGGGTGTGTGGGTGTGTGGGTGTGTGGGTGTGTGGGTGTGTGGGTGTGTGGGTGTGTGGGTGTGTGGGTGTGTGGGTGTGTGGGTGTGTGTGTGTGTGTGTGTGTGTGTGTGTGTGTGTGTGTGTGTGTGTGTGTGAGACTGATATGTCTAAGGTGTATGTTGTAAATTGATGGTGGATGCCCAGGGAAAAGTTGGGTGTCCTATCTCTGAAATCACCACCAGCCTCTAGATGTAATTGTAAGTGTTTGAGCATGAGTAGCCTGTGTATACCTATCTATCTTAAAAAAATAGATATGACATAGAAAGCCAATAAATAGCGAACAATTGGTTGTAATTTGAGAACTCAAAGTATTGTGAAAGATGAGAAAGCATACCTAGCATATAAGCTGTGAGTCAGTTATCTTCACATTATTTAATGTACAGATACAAGATTGCTTGT
Source organism: Esox niger (assembly GCA_016801105.1). Lineage (NCBI taxonomy): Eukaryota > Metazoa > Chordata > Actinopteri > Esociformes > Esocidae > Esox > Esox niger. The sequence goes on from JACXGJ010000332.1 coordinate 96,379, forward strand.
TTGTATTCGTTGGGTGCTTCGGAACAGAGGTATTGTACAGTCAGGAAAAGCTGTGACAAAACATTCCCCTGAATGAACTCATGACATTCTATATCCCTGGGAATTTAAAATCCATTTGTCTGAATTGCCTTTTGAAAGGCTGGTCCTATAAGATGTTTTCATAATTCAACCCAGAATTTTAGACTACAATTTGCTTGCCAAAGTGAGAATTTCCTGATTTGGAAACTGAGTTGCGAGAGGATGAACTGGAAAATAGTAATGATTATCATTAGATTGGGTTTACAGGAATTTCCACCGATAACCAAATACAGCTGTAAAAAACAGCAGTTTCTGTTTTCTTCCTACCCTTCTGACTTCGTCACCCTGAAGCATCATGTCCAAATCATCCAAAGGTATTTGCTGTTAAAATGTCAGATGGGCCTCCTGTCAAAACACTGCTTAGGTTACCAATGTGCCATTTAGGGATTTTCTGGGGACTAATATTTGGGGAAATATTATGACCCGATTATTAATATATATGATTTTTAGGCCCTCCTTCAGAACCCCTCTGTTCCCCCATAACAGGGTGTACAGAATCATGCGATGGATACAGGATGTGTCTGTAAAATATTGTGCCCACAGACATGGGAGAAATGATGAAAATATGGAGGATAAGCCCTGCAGTTCAAAGGCTACACAAAATAAGTTAATGAACTGCACAGGGGGAACTTTGTTCTTTTCACTATAGATGGTCTTATTTTGGTGAAATGATAGATATGTGCCTGCCATACAACAAATTAAAAATAACATCCCTTATTGTTCATAATATACTTGCCATGTATAGTTGATTCGGACACAGTTCAGACTCGTTCACTTTCTTCACATTTGGTTGTTACAGACTTAATTAAAAAAATTACATTCACACTACCCCGTAATTTTAAAGCAAAACTATTTTATAGGAATTTGTGCCAATTTATTGAAAATAGAATAACTGAAATGTCAGTTGCATAAGTTATTACGGCCTTTGCTACGGCACTCCAAATTGAGATCAAATGGTAACTATGATCTCAATGGTTACGGAACTTCCGAGATTTTCTGCAGAGGCAGGGACTGGGAGTCTGGTCAGGATTGAGGGAGGGATAAACGGAACAAAATAGGTCCTTTAAAGTCTAAACAGGACTTCAGACTGAACTGAATAATAGTTTTTCGGTGTGAAAGCTGTGATCACGGCCAAAGGCGTTTGCACCAAGGATTGTATTAAAGGTCTATGTACTATTTACATGTGAAATTTCGGTTTATTTTCACTAAACTGGCGCACATTTCTTAGTGTGTTTTCCCTTAGTCATCATGGGGAATTATGTAAATATTTCTTGAGATCCTTTTTTGGGAAATGACAAGACCGAGACATTTCTTAAACTTACCTAATGCCAACCACATTTAGGCTTCACCTTCACAGGGGTTTTCAACATATTTTATGCATCTCTCATACTGTTAATTTGAAAATGTATGTGAAGACCTTTTCCATATGGTTAAGCATGAATACATGCAACCATTCAATGTCTGATTTCTTACATAGGTATCATTTTAAATACCTAGTGTGTTTAAACACACTATTCTGCACCTCCAACACTACTGGGCTCATAGTCCTGCTTTAATCAGTGTTCCACACTTGGACTCACGTTCTCGAAATGGTGTTGAGCAGATGGCTTGTCTCCCCAGCCACCCACTCTCTCTTGACCACAGCTCATCCATCCTGTTGGTCCAGCCTCACCGCTGCCTCTCGGCCCCTGGGACAGTCGAGTGTTTACACCAAAACTAAGGCGTTTGTAAACAGTGTCAGGGAGTGCAGGTGTTGGCTGAAGGAAACTGATGAATATGCTTTGATCCACCTAGATAAAATCTAGAAAAGGGAGAGAGGTACATGGTCAGGAGACAAGACTAAAGTTTTGTTTAGGGAAAGACTGATTTTGGGGGTGTGATTCTTTTAAATCGCCAGATGTTCTTCCATGGCTTGCAGTCTCTCTTGGTTTCATCTGATGACTTGGTGTTCATTAAAATACTAGTGATCCCTCATTTGTCAATATTGGGCAATTTCACTAAAAGTTTGAAGACTCAGTTTTTCACTGAAAGAATTCATGAAATCATCTGAATTTTTGTGCAGCCAAGTTTTCCATTCATTCTCTTAGTGTTTACAACAAATTAAGAGCACATTTTATTTTCAGTTTTCTAGGCCTTGAATGTCATTAGGACTTGACTTCCGGGGCTTAACCCAAGTTGTCATTCTAACTGAATACACTGCTTTTTTTATAGAGTAGTAGTCAGGTCTACCTGAAAGTCATCCCTGTTGTATATGCAGGACAGCAGTTGGGACAGCACTGTCATGCTACTTTGAGACATCATGGGCATTTGTCACGTTAATAAATTAACTGTGCAATTTAAGGTGTGCAATTTAGCTATAAACATGTTGTTTACACACACACACATATATGAAGGTCATTAAACAGACACATATTGTAGTGGAGAACACAAACATTTAGCACGAGGTTGTGTAAATCAATAGATTAATTTACCAGTGCTGTTAATAATTGTGATGAATGTAGCTAACTGGAATTATAATGAGAAATTGCTGTACACTTTAAATTGTTTATTCAGAATTACATTTTCAAATAGTGTCAAACTGTCCGTTGTAGCAGACTCAAAAGGAACTTCACCATTCAGCAACCCAAATCATACTGAAAATACAACAGAACCTTCCCAAACAGACATTTTAAATAGGCTTCAATAAGCCTTGTAGCCTGATGCTTCTTGGCATGCAAACTTGGTCACTATTGAATAAAAGTTATTTTACAAATGCTCTCCAGACATTGCTTTCCGCTACAGAGCGGTCAGAGGGGCACATTGTAGTGGATAACTTCCAGCAATTAATCAATCAGCCTACCGGATCCAAATGTTAAATAATAAAAAATTGTTATGTAATTGGCTAGTGATGACATATATCAAATCAATGTCAGAATACCAGGCAAATCTTCAAGGATGAGTAATTACATTCATACAATATTCAGACCAAGCCTGAATGCTTCCATTATGGTCCTGTAGTGAATTATGTGTAAGCGTTTTATGTACGCCAGCTACACGATGGGAATGGCACCATCCAAGCCAATGCATTTATTTTCATCACCAAATCTAGATCTTTAGCATAATGTACTGGCTCAGGCTTTGTGTGAATGGATCAGTCATGTGGATATGGCTGGTTTCATGCACACAGCTCTAATGCACTTGGACTTGAACTCCTGACCTGATGTGGTGAGTATATTCTTATTAAACTTCATGGGACCGATGGGCAGTTGCCAAGGGGACCCTTTGGGGAAATACACGGTTCAGGTGACAAGCTTGACCTGTAGACGTAGGATATTAATGTAGTACAGGTGGTGGCTGACAACCTATTCTTGTTGAACACATTTTTATTTTCATTGAATTGGCACTGATTTCAAAACCGGTTTTTGTTTTGTCGTTATGGGGTATTGATGCCAATCTCTGTCTTCTGCATTTCCTAAGAGTGTCATGTTGTGGCGGCCTTAGTGCATTGCATTGTTCAGTGAGCAAAGTACACCCACAGCGTAGGTTTTTCTTTGGGAAAGGCTAGCAGAAAAGCAGACAAACACACATCTGTGCCATCGCTAGATCTTTTTAGTAAGGGACAGGGTGGAGGAAAAAAGTGTTCCCTATGAAATGACACATCGTCTCATCTTGTCCGGCAATTGACGGTACAAGGAATAATCTAAATCTAGGTGGAAGGCTGATGCACCCACTCTTTTCTGAATTTATCTACATTGTAATATAATGAATTGATAATATCAGTATATGTAATGTACATGTACACTGAATGTCTGGAAACAATTCAATGGATTGCATGGCTGAGAGACCAGTATTTTTCTGTCTTGAAGTGTGAGCCAAACCTCAAGGTGTGAGCCACTTGAAGGGCTTTGCTACAAAGCAACCTCCAGTTAATTACTCCATTGTCCGTACTTCATACAAAACCCTAGGCCTTTAGTATCTCAAAAAAATATATAGCCTTTAATCTGTTTATTTTCTACCATAATGAGCACTCTGTTCCTGCAGACATGATTTACCATCTGTTTTCATAATTTACAAAAAAAGGGTCTGCACCTGCAGCTACCCAACTAAAGCTGCAATGGCAGCAATATTCAAATTCAATTAAATCGCCAATGCATTCAGTGCCCTATGTATACCAGAATAGGTATACAACAGCCCTTTGAAAGGCAAATGTTTTATTGGCACGTTACCTTAACATTGGAAAAACACTTCGGTTAACATGTTCCAGTGCTAGACCGTAGGTACATACTACTTCAGCAGATTTATTAATGTAATGGGTTATGTAAGAGACTTATTTCATTGTCTATTTTATGTTTTATAAACCAGTCGTCAATGTTTTTTTTCTTTCCAATCCATGCAGAGTAAAACCTGTGCCACAACAGTTTTTGACTAAAACAAGAGAAAATGAATATGCCAGAAAAAATAATTTCCCCTTGCTCAAACCTGGCACACCTAGTCCTGTTGTCAGGTATGGGCAGTTTCTGTTGCAAAGCTAGTATTTTGGTTAGAGCATCATAGAGCAAAACCAAAAGGTAATAAATTGAATCCATTTGAAAACATTTAAAGTGAAAAATGCTATCATTTAGCATGGCGGTTAACCTTAATGCTACCTGGGGGATCAGCATGTCTGCTCCAAGCATCTTCAAATTGGTTCAATTTAAAGCATCTTCAATTGAAAAATTCATCTTGGTTTGACTTTGCATATAATATCAGATCAATATCCCAATTGTCTTCACTTTCACATTAATTACCACTGAATTGATGGAAATAATATTAAAGATATAATTTCTGAAAGTCATGGTACTTTGTATCTGTAGGCATTTTACTTAAACTGGGCCATGAATCTTTTGGGAAATATTTTATAAGCACTTCCTTATATCCACCTGCCTATTTTATTCATTTTCAAAATTACTTGCCTAGCATTCCATCGTGTTATCCTAGCCATATGGTATTGTTCACAATTTTTGTAATTGACACCCAGAGGAAAATAGGGTATTCATATTTCATATCTGGTGCAGGGGATGGTCTACAACAACAACTACTACTAGTTGCATATTATTTCAGTCTGTCCGATCCTGCATGCATCCCCTATTTGCAAGGATAAGCAATTCATGCTGGTTGAGCCAGGGCGCAAGAGCTAGAAGTGAGTGCACGTCTATCTAGTCCACAAAGCCTGGCATTGCCTCCACACGGAACTTGTGCACCCCGAGTTTTGTTTATCCAAAAACTTCTAAGCTTGTCTGGAGAGTACTGCATAATATGCGCAGCACATTTGGGCAGACGTTACATGGCCAATAAGGAGAACGGATGTGTTTAAACTCTCAAATGTAGAACAACATCCATGTGAAAATGTATTTATGTAGTTTGACTGGCCATGTTAAATGTGATATAAAATGACGGCAAGACAACCTGCAACTCCTCTCTCGCTCCAGCACAAACTTAACTGAAGATGCAATGTCATGCTTTGTTGACATTTCTTTCTCCCACAGCGCTAATCGGCCAAAGTAAATTCAGGATCATAGCCATTTGTGTGGCTTTCTGGAAAAAAAAACCTGCCTAGCCTTTTCAATGTGCAAGGGATCCATGAACAAGAGGAGGATTTGACTAAAGTGACTGTAATTTTGTGATATGCAGTTGATATAAAATCTACACACCCCTATTAAAATTCCAGGTGTTTGTGAAAATTAGATGGATAAATCATGTCAGAATTCCACCTTTAATGTACCCTATAAAATGAACCAATTCTATTGAAAAACAAACTAAAAAACTCACCATAACCTAGTTGCATAGGTGTGCAAACCCTTAAACTAATACTTTGTTGAAGAACCTTTTGAGTGCTGTAATAAAGTATTTTTGTGTAGGAGTCTATTAGCATTGCACATCTTGCCGTTACAACATTTGCCCACTCTTTGCAAAAGCGCTCCAAATTTGTCAATTGCGAGGACATCTACTGTGTACAGCCCTCTTCAGATCACCCCACGGATGTTCAATTGGATTCAGGTCTGGGCTCTGGCTGGGCCATTCCATAATGTTAATCTTCTGGTGAAGCCATGCTTTTGTGGATTTGGATGTGTGCTTTGGTCGTTGTCATGCTGAAAGGTGAACTTCCTCTTCAGTTTTGTGTTAAAATTGCCTGGTATTTGGAACGGTTTATAATTCCCTCCACCCTGACTGAGGCCTCGGTTGCAGCTGAAGAAATAGCCACAAAGCATGATGCTGCCACCACCATGCTTCACTGTGGGTATGGTGTTGGTGATGTGCAGTGTTGTTTTTGTGCCAAACATACCTTTTGGTATTCTGGCCAAAAAGTTAATCCGTAGTTTTGTTAAACTATAACACATTTTCCTATGTGCATTTTGGAGACTTGTTTGTTTTTGGAAACTTCAACCGGGCTTGGATGTTTTTCTTTGTAAGAAAAGGCTTCCGTCTTTCCACCCTACCCAATTGCCCATTCATATGAAGAATACAGGAGATTGTTGTCACATGTAGCACACAGCCAGTACTTGCCAGAAATTCCTGCAGCTCCTTTTATGTTGCTGTAGGCTTCTTATAAGCCTCCCTGACCAGTTTTCTTCTAGTCTTTTCATCAATTTTGGAGGGACGTCCAGTTCTTGGTAATGTTGTACCCTTCTCCTGGCTGATATCTTTCAACAATGAGATCCTTCTGCTTTGGAAGCTTTCTGCGGACCATGGCTTTTGCTCTCAGATGAAAATATCAGGAAAATCCTAGAACAGCTGAACTTTATTTGTGATTAATCAGAGTAACTTTAAATGATGGCATGTGTGTAATGACTTTCAGTTTTCCCGCTAGAAGATTTCAGTTTTTGCAACTGAGTTGTTCACATTACAGGTTACATTAAGAGTAAAAAGATTTTTGACATGATTTATCTTTCTCATTCTTTTACATCATAAAAACCTGGCATTTTAACAGGGGTGTGTAGACTTTTTATATCCACTGTAGTTGAACTTGGCTAATGAGTTAAACTTAGGAAAGGTCGGCCTAAGCCAGGTGGTTAATTAACCTTTTGCCTTTGTGGCTGCCATGCCAAATTATTTCACCAATAGTTTATACTTCTGGACAATAATATGTGAACTGGTTTGTGTCCTACTTACAAGGCTTATGTGGCCCTGTCCTCCATGCCTAAATATTAAGAATAAGAGGTTGGGGACACCCGCACGAATAGTGAATGTTTTGATATTTCTTGGTGTCTGCTTGTTCGGAACAATGGTGGAAATGTATATTTGTAAGTAGCTACATAGTACAGCGCCAAATAGCCTTTTGCTGGCAACATGTTTTGATATCTGGCCACAAGGTGCATCGCTTTGATCTTAATTTCAGTTTTTTGTGAGTATTTAGCCAACATAAAACTGGAGTAGCAATCTAATGCAGTTTGTTGTGCTACACATTTACATTATTAAAAAGAATACCACATCAACAAGATGTGCCACTGTATCCTGTCACTGTATCCAGACTAAGCAACCAATCACAGCTGTTGCATCTTCCCTTACATTCGTTTTTGCATTTGAAACTGATATTTCCATCAGTCTGTGAAATCGCTTACATGAACCTGGAAAGTGTGGTTTCCTGCCAATTACCTTTTAAAAAAAATGTGCTCATATCCCTAAGAAAAATAGGTGTGCCTAAAATGTCAACAAAGAGTAGTTCATCCCAAGGGCAATAGTCAGTTCCGTTGGGAGAGGGTCTCAGTCGGTGGAGCTTGGAGTTCTTCACTTAGGACAAGTCATTTTAAATTCTTCTACTTCTGCAAACTTTCGGAGCTCTCCGATCTAGGCTGTATATTAATATTTCTGTAGTGCAGATGTGACCTATCTACTCACTGGTAATAATGCCTCCAGTAAGTTTTTAAATATCTACTGCTAACTCTTAATGGCTGGCTTGCTACAGAATCACGGGAGTTATACTGGCTTTTTAAAGTCATAGATGTTTGCAAATTATGTCACTGATGACAAAAATGTCTGTTTTCCCTGTAATTGGCTCTGAATTATATGGACTTGCTGCGACACAGTGTGTTGTTAGCTCACTGCGAACCAAAATCTTTGGTGCCTGACCGTTTTCTTTTTAAAATCTTAACCAGAATGAGGGAGCGTCAATGTCTGATCTGGTGGCTCTGAGACAGATGTCAGCTGTTTGTAATGTGTAATGTATTCTAAAGCTATGCATATAAAGATTCTAGCAGATAATAATCTAAAATATATAACTGTGTGTTAGATGGCATTATCAATGGCATTAGATTCCATTAATCTGAGTTCAGGAAGTGCTTAAGACTGTGAATTCAGTGAGCAAAACATTTCCCAGGAGAGGAAAATAATGCTTAGAGGGCCGGAATGACACTGGAAACAATCAGAGAAATCGCACACAAATGCTGTTTGGAAACCATGTTACAGATGCAGAGGAAATGCCATGTCTGTTCTGAATTTGGACAGGTAGCTCAAGCATTTAGAAACGGGATAGTGGGACTGCAGTTTGTTGAAATTGCATGAGTAAGGAGGATGTTTTAGAGTGGTTTGGGGCGTATACAGTTTACTCTACTTGAAATGGAAAAGAATTATTCCAGTTAACGTTTGGATGGAAAGGATTTGGACATGCAGTTAAACATAGGGGCCACAGTCTCTGGTCTCGAGTGTGTTACAGGGATACTCTTTCAGATACTGTTAATGGATCAGTCTAAATAGGCAAGAATATCCGGGAATATTTTTTTTTTTTGTTGAAGACCTTTAGACTTAGCATCTTGTATAAACTGCTGATTTGTATTATTAGTGATTATGTTACGTTGTTGGGGAGTAAAAATGTTAGGTAAAAGATTTTCACCTTCCTGCAAACGTAACAAAGGTATTCCAACATAATAGTTAGAACATATTACATTTGTCGGAGGCAACTGCTCCTATGTGGGATACTTATTAGGTTTGTGGGTCTAACAGACCGTGCAGTTATGGTACTGCAGGACCATCGGGAGGTGTTTGCTGAACGTCCAAATGTCATTAAGGATTTAGGCACGTCCTGATGTGCCCATCCCATTTAAAAGGAACTTTTTTGCACTGAAAGGATCTGATCGGGTTAGAGATCATTTCCAAAGTCAAAAGAAGTGATATATACCTAGAATTAGATGTTTCAGAGTAATGAATATGTATGAATTTGTGGTTATTATGATGTCACCATCATCCAGAGAGTAGAAGTGGATACTTATTTGCTACATTAGCTGGAAATGCATAATTAAGCAAACTGAGTCTCTGGTTCCTACCAACTGTTACAGCTCTGTGGATTCAGGGAAATATCTGTCAATCAATATTCATTTTGGATTGTACAGGTATCATCGTCATCTATGGTGTCAAGTGCTCTTTCAGTTTTGTTAGTCGTGCGCTACAAAAAAATACTAGAACAAGAGTATGTCGAATGCTTCCTGGGGGACATAATCACACAACAATCAAAGGTAGAACAGATAAAAAGCAAATTGGGGGAAGTTCCCACACATTGCGTTGAACTCCCTTTTAAGCCAAGAGGCATATTTGAGTCATCAGAATGAAAAGGACTGCATTCCACAACTTAAAAAGGCTAATGTAAATGCACCCAAACCAACCAATATCGTGGAAATGAAGTTGTTCCTTGGCCCTTTTAAATGAGATATGAATCTGCATGTTAGTTTATCAACCATGGATTTGGACTATTGTATGTGCCACACAGTTTGTGAGAAGTAAAGGACTGTTCCTGCGGACCCACGCCATCGGGCACTACAACTCTAAGTCCCCTGAAGATTGCCTGTAATAGATCACCATCTGGGGCGTGTCAGGTTCCTCACATTATGGACAATGGTGAAGTGAATCCCTGTGCATTCACTTCATCGCTTTTATCAAATACAATCAAGTATGCCCCAATTGAAAAAGAGGCCCTGACAATAACATTTGGAATAAGGACGTTTCATTAGTATTTATAAGGACTGAAGACTAATTTAATCAAAGACAAAAGACAGAAAGCCGTTGGTGACTCTTTAGGACCAATTGTCGGCTGTTCCAACAGTAGCAACATTGAGAATGCAAAGATGTGCACTCATGCATATGTATGCACCCTTCGTTACAGGAAGTAATCTGCTTCCCCTCTACAGAGGATGGAAGCGTATCTTCTCACCGGTGGGTTTACTGCCAGTGTTGCAAAATGCATTGAGTGGGGCTTCACCTACACGTTGTCTGAGGACATACCACCAGCCCAAAGACGGACTGTTGGATGACCTTGAGCAAGAACATCCTGGCATGTGTCGGATGAAGGCCATCGTCTATAGCTACGTGTGATGCTCAGGGTTGGACAGTGAAATGGGAACAGGTATCGAATTACCAACTCTCTCAAGCATTAATGAAAACGCCAGCGGTCGCACCATTCCACCCTTGGCGCTGACCAGATAGTGTGGCAGAGGATTCACATTGATTTGGTGGAAGAGGTCAAGCAGTATTAAGTGGTTTGATGGTTTTTATGACTTGCATGAAATCAGTAAACCTCATTAAAAAGCTTCAAAGTTTGCCTATTATGGATTGTGTGAGGTAGTTTGATTTCATGTGATTTCTGGAAAAACAACACAGTAAATCAGACCCTTATCTCCCTTCCTCAAAGTGTGGCATAAAGGCCAGTCTAGATACTAAAGATGGCTCTGTTTTTCTTTCGGTGGTTCAGGGTAACCGCTAAAGGATAAGTGTGATAGATTTTAACTAATAATATTGAAATCGGCCGCTTAACCATTGATTTGTCTGGCTACTCTTGCAACACCGTACATTTTTCTAGATCCTACTACCTCGAAGTGTGTGTTTGCAGTTTTTAATGAAATGTTCTGCCCTAGTCAGTGCAGGTTTGACTGTTCAGTGGTCCCAGAACATTACCTCATCTCAGTTGGTGCTTGGATACATAAGACTTATTGCACTGGGAAATTCATGTTTTTATTATCATAAAACAATTCATTACACTTTGCTTTTATACGACCTTACATGCATTTAACCTGAATTGTCTGGGAATACTATTACCACATATATTTCTTGGGGATGTGCAAATTCCCCTGATAAAGGAGCATCGTGCTCGTTCCCTCCACCGCAGCCATCCATGGCGCACACATCCCAAATGGGAGGTGGGAAACTAGACCCACTAACCTATAGCTGTTACTAGAGATGTTGAAGTTCGTCATCTTTGCTAAGATTTATGCAATTTAAGTCCGCCACCAGAATATAGTTTTACCGACACGACTTTGTTGGTAATTCCTTTTTGCATAATTGCAAAGTTAGTTTGTTGTTGGTGAATGAATTTGCTTTAACCTGGCCTTCCGAACCTTGTTCCTAGAGTGATACCTTCCTATAGGTTCTCTCCAACTATAATCTAGAACAACTGAACCTAATAATTAGCTGAATTAATAGCAAAATCAGGTTAGTCACAACAGGGAATGGGTGGAAAACACAGTAAATCCCATATGAACCTCTGGTCTCCCCTCAGCCTTTCATTTACGCATTCATGCATGCCTCCGCCATTTGCACCAGTGTCCTAAAGCTGAGGGAGCAGAAATGAGCGTGAGTGTAGGGGCTAATTACGTCCTCCAGTGGCCCATACCAACGGAACTGCACCAATGAAGGTTCTGCTAGCAAGTAGCTAGTGAAGTAGAATACCATATGGCACTGTGTCTGTTTATTTTTAGCTTGCGCTATTTTGCACAAAATAATGGATAGGCATTCCTAATATATAACATGCATTGGTTCATGTGATTTGTGTCTTGACATATGCATAATAAAATATGTCCTGATGTTAATTTGTGGATTTGTAAATTAGAATGTCATGCTTGTTTTATCAAGTAAGTCGACCCATAATTGCTTTGTTCAAGTCAAGTGTTTCGAAGTTGATGCCTTTATTAAACCCCTAGCTAGTCTTGCCTCTGGTTGTAGCTCTAAATTGTTTGCTTAAAAAAAGAAAAAGTAAACCCCTAACCATTACAGGGATGTCTCCCTCTTGAGTTTTGTCAGCACTCACAAAGCGTGTAGGGGGATAGGGGTCAGTTTGAGATTCACGTATAGATGTCAAGGAACAGGGTTTGGCATTCCTCATGTACTCTGATGGTTGGCATCTGGATAGGAGCAGCAGAGATGACATGCCTCTTAAATTAGCACTATGCTGAAAACTGCCAATGTGTCCATTAAATACGCTAACGGACAAGTGTCGTGTGACAATAGCAGAGTAGTCGGTTTTGTGACAAAGCTACCAGTTGAATAGAAAATGCAATCAATACACGTAAAATTCCGAATGGATATGTGATAAGAAAGTACTTTTTATTTCTACTAAGTCATTTAACACTACTTTCATCCACAAAAGGTCAGTTGGGAAACAACTTATTTGCAAATGTGCTACTTTATCATGGAGTTTGGAATTCTTCCATCTGTTGCCAATTGAACAACAACCGAGCTGGTGTTGAAGCATTCATCACAGATTGCTTTTCTCCAATTCATTTACAGGATATTGTTTGTGTTTTTCAGAATGACCAGCAGCTAGACTGTGCTCTGGACCTGATGAGGCGTCTGCCTCCCCAGCAGATCGAAAAGAACCTCAGTGACCTCATCGACCTGGTGAGTCCCCGGCAGATGACATCCACTCAATCTTATGACATTATCCATGGCCCTTTTAATTCACCTACATGACATTATCCATGGCCCTTTTAATTCACCTGCATGACATTATCCATTCCCGTTTTAATTCACCTGCATGACATTATCCATGGCCCATTTTAATTCACCTGCATGACATTATCCATGGCCCATTTTAATTCACCTACATGACATTATCCATGGCCCATTTTAATTCACCTACATGACATTATCCATGGCCCATTTTAATTCACCTACATGACATTATCCATGGCCCATTTTAATTCACCTACATGACATTATCCATGGCCCATTTTAATTCACCTACATGACATTATCCATGGCCCATTTTAATTCACCTACATGACATTATCCATGGCCCATTCTAATTCACCTACATGACATTATCCATGGCCCATTCTAATTCACCTACATGACATTATCCATGGCCCATTCTAATTCACCTACATGACATTATCCATGGCCCATTCTAATTCACCTACATGACATTATCCATGGCCCATTCTAATTCACCTACATGACATTATCCATGGCCCATTCTAATTCACCTACATGACATTGTCTGTGCCCGTCCTAATTCACCTACATGACATTATCCATGGCACTTTTAATTCACCTACATGACATTGTCCGTGCCCGTCCTAATTCACCTACATGACATTGTCCGTGCCCGTCCTAATTCACCTACATGACATTGTCCGTGCCCGTCCTAATTCACCTACATGACATTGTCCGTGCCCGTCCTAATTCACCTACATGACTATGCCAGTTCTTTTCACCTACATGACATTGTCTATGCCACTCCGAATGCTTTACAAGCAAAGAATAACGTGCCTGTACATCTTAATGAATACAGAATATTTATTGCAATGCAGAAATGTTTGTCAACAGCAGTGTATGTATACACGAGTTCTCAGGAAGAAACACGCGCACACGTTCACGCATATATGCTGCTTAAACATAGGCATTCTGTGGAATTCTCAAGTAGTCCAAATGCTGACACTCAGGGTGGTGTTTGAAATCCCAGTGCCATCACATTTCCCAGGTTTGGCTGAATAAGACAGCACTCAAACCACACTTTCTCTAATAATTGTTCTTCGCCTTTTTTTTAGTAATAATATCCGTTTCCCTTCAGACCCCCGTCTGCTCCTCTTCCTCTCCTGTCCTCGCCCCTCCCTTGGGCACCAGCACTCTCCCATGACTGCCTCCGCCTGTTCTTCTGTGTCTGGTTGTTAGCACTTATTAGTAAATCTATCAGTCAGTCCACATGGGCCCAGTATACACCCCCCCCATCTCTTGCTTTGTGAATACCTGAGCTCACCTTCCCCTGTCCTCCTCCATCACCCATGACACATCTACCTGTCTGTATCCCACCCTGCGTCTTTCCTTTGTGATTCTTTCTAGTGGTTCTCTCCTTCATCCGTCTGTCTGGCCGAGACCAGGCGTATGGCGCTGTGTCCGGGGAACAGGACCGGCATTGTGTTCTGAGCAGAATGGACCCGGTCCATGTCAACATACCCGCTGTCCTCTCCCTGGAGACCCCGTGCATGTTCCTTTAAATTCTTTCAATCTCCTTTCCCTCGCTCCCTTCCCTCTCTCTCCTTGTGTCACCCTGTTACGAGGAAACCGACGGAGAGAAACTCTTGTAAACCTTGTTCCCCCCTGTTGATTCAGGCATATCATGTGACAGCTTTTGCTTGTCTCCCTGTCTCATCTGTCTCATGAACAATACTCTCTCTATTTCCCTACTGTCCGGCTCCGGCCAAGGACGACGTGTGTCTTTTTAGTAGATGTTCTTCCTGCTTCCCCCCCACCCGAGACACACACCCATGTAATCGGTAGTCAGGCTGAATTCTAGACTCCACGTATGCAAGTCGTTGCTCTTCATTTTAAATGTGCTTGGGGAAAAAATGCACTGAGCGTTGTTGGACAATATTGTATTGGCAGTGTTTTGGAAGTTATGGTGCCTCTTTTAAGCTATGTGAAAGTGTACAGCTTAATGCTTGGTGTAGCAGCAGTATGTGTACTCATACCGAACCATGATACAGGACAGCCTGAATGCAGTAACAGAATAAATAAATAAAAAGCACCTTCCCATAGCGTTTCTTTAAACAAGCAGACCCCCCTTTTCCTGCTGTGCCAAACAGTCGGAGCCCAAGTTTGATCTGAAGGGTTGCATGCAAGCTTGTGAGAACTGTAGGGGGCGTGTTGTTGGAACATGTAGTGACTGCCTCCTCTGTCCAGGTGCCCAGTCTATGTGAGGACCTGCTCTCCTCTGTGGACCAGCCTCTAAAGATCGCCCGGGACAAGGTGGTGGGGAAAGACTACCTGCTCTGTGACTACAACCGAGACGGTGACTCCTACAGGTAGGACCAACAACCCACACCATCGCTATTTCCTTCCCTGCGGCTCAGGAACCATGTCTAGTCAAATGCCGTTTAAACGTTTTGTGGTCAGACGGGGAAAGATTTTGTACACCGCAAACCTTTTGACCGTTCTCGTTTGTCAGATCCCCATGGAGTAATAAGTATGAGCCTCCAATTGACGACGGCGCCATGCCATCTGCCCGTCTGCGCAAGCTGGAGGTGGAGGCCAACAATGCCTTCGACCAGTACAGAGACCTGTGAGTACCAGCCACTTGGGTCGCCACCCCACCTGTACGCAGATCTGGGTACAATGGAATCACCCAGGCCAACCAGTGGGTGGGCGGCAGAGACTTTGCATGGGGACATAAAGTGTCATTATATCAGTCAGACTTATGACACTAAACGTGTAATTTAGATCCTCGATCCCGATTGGCTTAAACTGTGTATCCGGCTGTGTCAGATGATTTACCATGTCTGTGACCCAAAGAAAAATGCTGTGTCGTCCAGGTATTTTGAGGGAGGGGTTTCCTCTGTGTACCTTTGGGACTTGGATCACGGCTTCGCTGGGGTCATCCTCATCAAGAAGGCCGGAGACGGCTCCAAGAAGATCAAAGGGTGCTGGGACTCCATCCATGTGGTGGAGGTGCAGGAGAAGTCCAGCGGGCGGACCGCTCACTACAAACTCACCTCCACCGTCATGCTGTGGCTCCAGACGACCAAGACGGGCTCTGGAACTATGAACCTAGGAGGCAGTTTGACCCGACAGGTATACAACTGGAGAATGGGTGTGGGAGGGCCCAAAAGTACAGCAAAATATTTGGCTGTGCGGCCAAGATTTATCTTTGGTGCCTTGTCATAAGATATTTCCCCAAATAATGGTTATTGTCGGTTTTATTGGCTTAGTGATAGATTTTGATACTCACCGTTTAGAAGACATGTGTTTTAAAGCTGTCATTGTTTTAGCTTTAACATTCATAGGGAATTAAGTTAATGTAGAACTTTGTTGAAACTTGTAGTTTGAGATTTGAAATGAATGGAAATATGAGCGTCATAGCTTCAATTAGCAGTGGTAGACAAATACGTTGATGCCATTTCTGTTGAATCTGTCCGCACAAATCAAAATCAGTGGTTTAACATTTATGGCTATGAAGCCTTCATTTTGATTTGTAAAACTGTTCGAAGGTACAAATGCATAATTTGACAAATCTCACTTTAGTCTGTGTGTAACACTTAAAGCTGAAATTGTTCAGAACAGTGGCAAATCCAGAAGTTTAATCCACATTATTAATGGTTTCAAAAACTATACTGATTATCAAAAAGTGGTATTCAGCCACATTATTACAACTTAGTCTGCTTGTTTTTAAATTTGAATGGTGTTTGTAGCTTAAACATTTTCAAATCATGTCTCTGGTCATTAATAATGATTTTCGACATAATACTTTCTATTAGATTTATTTGAAAAACGATGTAGTGACCGAACATTTCTCAGAACATGTGCTTGTATACTTTTTAAAACACCGTTCCTCTTCCCCCAGATGGAGAAAGATGAGACCGTTGGAGAGTCCTCCCCACACATCGCCAACATTGGCCGTCTGGTGGAGGTGCGTAGCACTACACCCCTGTGCATGCTCTGTGTAGTTTCACACGCACATGCCGGTTCATGTATGTTCCTGAGCTGTAATAATACGGAAGTAGGCCAAATGAATACAACGTTACTGTAATGTTTGGTTTAGGACGTACTCCAGAACTTTCATTTTTTCATCCTGTAGTTTTGAGTCTGTTTCACAAGCCAAAACATGTTCCTGTTTTCTGTGTACTATTTCACCCTGTTGTTTACTATTTTGTCCTGTTGCGTACTATGTCATGAATTGTGTATTATATGTTACAAATGCACTTCTTACCATATGATTTGAATGTGTACTTATAATCCCAGAGTGCATAATCACGGCAGTATATTGATACGAGTAGTGTTCTAATGTGAATGTCTTCTTACCTCAGGATATGGAGAATAAGATTCGCTCCACTCTCAATGAGATCTACTTTGGGAAGACCAAGGACATTGTCAATGGCTTGAGGTACATGCTGGGGCTTAATAGTGGGGACTGGGTTAACATGGTTTCCTGGGACTTCCCCTCAAAGAAAAGGGAAAAGAATGTTGCACCTCCAGCTTATCAGAGGCAGGACTGAAATTATGAGAAATCGAGAATGTCGGTAACCCTGTACGCCCATATTCAATTTATTATAATGCAATAGAAACAGACGTTTTTATCCAAATTGGGTCTTTGTCTGGTCTTCAAGTGGTTTTCTTTCCTCCCCAAACCATTCCCCCCCGTCCCTCAGGCACACCTGACATCGCTGTCAAACACTGGCACTAAAGGGTCACCTTGTATAATTCTCTCCATACGCCTTCCTTTACCTTGGATATGACATGTCCATCTTTCGACAGGGCTTTCTCCTCATGTTTCTTTATGGTGTATATAAGCACACATCCTAGAACTACTTGGTGTTACCTGCTTCCCTTGTTAATATCGTTGTTTTCCAACCCGTTTTTATTTCTATATTTCAACCCCATGGTCTTACTGTTACCCAGTTTCATCCCTCCATTTCCCTCTTACTCTCCTGCCTCCTCCACTCTGTAACCTTGTCTCCATTTGCCCCTCTCTCCATTCCTCCTGTCCTTCCCTATCGCCTCTCCACTGGGCACCAGATCTATTGACTCTTTGCCTGATAACCAAAAGTACCGACAGCTCCAGAAGGAGCTGTCTCAGGTCCTCACCCAGCGCCAGATCTTCATTGACTAGGGTCGGAGGTATCGTCTGGCATGGTGTGCCCGCGCGCATGTGCGTGTGGTTTTGTGTGTTAACCAGCCAGTTGCAACCACAGACATTGTTTCTCTCAAAGAGCGCTTGTTGCAGCCAAGTCAGTGTCACCATGTGGTTTTGGAATAAACACCTGCATGAGGACGCTCCATACATTAACCAACCTAACCTTTAACCACTCAGTGTGTGGTGTTAATCATGCCCTCTTCTCTACTGTGAGTCAGTTGGTGATTTCCTCACTGCTTATCAAAGTTATCTACTGGTCTTTTTTGCTATTTGATGAACTCATACTTACTGCATCTGTTCCTAAGTTTCAAGTGAACTCCTAATTATATTCGCTTGCCACTCTTGTATATCTGTAACTATTGATTCCGTTTTATATTTTAGATTTGCACCTTATGATCTTTGAAGCTTGGTTAAGATTTTATTGTTTTGATTAAAAACAAACATACAAAAGTATGTACCATTGTGCTTGGGGTGTTAGGAGTTGATTTAGAATCTAGTGTCTATTTAATGTCTAACTCTGCTCTTCCTCCTTGTCCGCGCAGGAGTGTTCAGACCCTGGCTGATAAGTCGAAGCAGGAAGCTCTGAAGAACGACCTGATGGAGGCACTCAAACGCAAACAGCAAAGCTAGAGATGCTATTGTCTTTTTTCCTCTCACACACTCTCTCTCTCCCTCTTTCCCTCTCTGTCTCTATGTTTCTCTTTGTTCCTCACACCACCTCACTCCCGCCATCTTTTTTTCTGTTTGTACATCTCACCTTCCATCCCTTTATGCCTGTTTCAGTGCTGCACTCTTGTTCGTTCGTGGAAAAAAGCAAAAGAGAAAACGCTTAGCTTTTTATGGTTTTTTTGTTTTCTATGGTTTTCGTGCTTTGTTTTGAGGCGTCTCTTTCTCTATAAAGCCATTCACACTCACTCTTACTCACTCGCGTTATGAATATTATGACGGTTAAAAATAATTTTACGGCGTGAAGGTGATGTTCATATTCCCTATAGCTCCTTCACAGCTGAGTCAATTTTGACTGAGTGACATCTCTCTGGTTTGGGGACAGGGGCAGACACACCCTGTACCGGAGGTATGATGGGCACGGTAATTCATTTCTACCAACGTTTTATGTCGTGCGACCGTTATATCAAAGTGTCTACGCCACACCCTTAATATCTCTATGGAAATATTACTGTCGATATTGTCATTTTCCTGGCTGATGTAGTGTCGGGAATAGGGCGGGGTGGCTTATGTATTGTAACGATTGGTCAATGGTTTGGTCTTCATCCTACTGTCCGCATGCGTTTTGACTCTGGAGCATGGGATGTTGGGATGGTTAAAAGGAGATGTAGATGGCAACAAGTCTGGGGGATGGACTGTTAAATTCATTGTGTATACCCATGTCACTAAAGCCCCCCCCCCCCCCCCTTACACTGTGTATAACATGAAGATGTGCATCCCTGTCTCCCCCTCCTCTCGCTCTCTCCCTTTCTCCTGGTCTATGTTGGGGGTCACGGTTTGTCTGGTTTTGCGTCTTGCCGGAAGCTTTGGGCCGTTTCCGTTTTGGGGAGGGAATCTTTTGTTGTATTTTGTTTTTATTTTGTAAAGCTTATGATTCATATTGTATTAGAGCCTCCAGCAACAATAAAAACAGTAAAAAGCTATCTTAACATTTCAGTGTTGTTTTTTTCTAGGTAAAGTTTTGTGGCTGTATATTGTATTTCAATCGATGTAGAGCAGTTAAGGGACATGTTCCTCACTCCAGAATAAATCCAGATCTTGGCCCACTTGAGAGTTCACTGGTATCTTTCACCATATTTAAGTACATGTTTTAACTGGAAAATACATATGTGGGCTTCTCTTGAAAGTAATCTTTGTTCTCTTGTCATGATTCAGTATACAGTGAGGGGGAAAAAAAGTATTGATCTCCTGCTGATTATGTATGTTTGCCTACTGACAAAGTAATGATCTGTCTACATTTTATAAATTGATTTGTGTTTTAATGAGGGAAATAAGTATTCCACCCACTCTGCAAAACATGACGTAATACTTGGTGGCAGAACCCTTGTTGGCAATCAGAGGTGAAAAGTTTCTTGTAGTTGGTCACAAGTTTTGCACACATCTCAGGAGGGATTTTGTCCCACTATGTTTTTCAGATCTCCAGGTCATTAAGGTTTTGAGGCTGATGTTTGGCAACTCAAACCTTTAGCTCCTTCCACAGATTTTCTATGGGATTATGGTCTGGAGACTGGCTAGGCCTCTCCAGGACTTTAATGTGCTTCTTGAGCCACTCCTTTGTTGCCTTTGCCGTGTGTTTTGGGTCATTGTCATGCTGGAATACCCATCCACGACCCATTTTCAATTCCCTGGGTGCGGGAAGGAGGTTCTCACCCAAGATTTGAGGGTACATGGTCCTGTCCATCATCCCTTTGATGTGGTGTAGTTATCCTGTCCCTTTAGAAGAAATGCCCCCAAAGCATAATGTTTCCACCTCCCTGTTTGATGGCGAGTTGATGCCAAATAGCTCGATTTTGGTCTCAACCGACCACAACTTTCATCCAATTCTCCCCTGAATCATTCAGATGTTCATTGGCAAACTTCAGATGGACTCATACATGTGCTTTCTTGAGCAGGGGGACCTTTTGGTCAGCATGGTGTGTTACCAATTGTTTTCTTGGTGACTATGGTCCCAGCTGCCTTGATCATTGGCAAGGTCCTCCTGTGTAGTTCTGGGCTGATTCCTCACTGTTCTTATGATCATTGCAACTCCACAAGTTGAGATCTTGCATGGAGCCCCAGAGGGAGATTGAAAGTTATTTGTGTTTCTTCATTTTGTGAATAATCGCACCAGCTGTTGTCACCTTCCCACCAAGCTGCTTGGCGATGGTCTTGTGGCCCATTCCAGCCTTGTGTAGGTCTACAATCTTGTCCCTGACATCCTTGGACAGCTCTTTGGTCTTGGCAATGGTGGAGAGTTTGGAATTTGAATGATTGCTTCTGTGGACAAGTATCTTTTATACAGGTAACAAACTGAGATTAGGAGCACTCCCTTTAAGTGTATTCCTAATGTCAGCTCGTTACTTGTATAAAAGACACCTGGGAACCAGAAATCTTTCTAATTGAGGGGATCAAATACTTATTTCACTCATTAAAATGAAAATCAATTTATAACATTTGACATGTATTTTTCTGAAGTTTTGTTATTCTGTCCTCTTACTGTTCAAATAAACCTACCATTAACATTATAGTATCTTTTATACAGGTAACACTGACAATGAACTTATTTCATTGTCAGTGGTACAAAATCAGCAGGGGATCAACTACATTTTTCCCTCTCTGTAACTGATTAAGTTTCTGATTGCTGTCTGCAGTAATGCACATAAACCAGCAGGTGGTAGGAAAGTAAAGAGAATGTTAGGTAGTTCATCATCTGCAATTAAAATGTGGTAGCTAACGTCTTCTATACCCATACATTCAGTCATCATAAGATCAAGGTGCGATTATCAGTCCAAATAATTACTCAGATTTGCCTATTCACAGCCTTATAATGATTAAATGCCTGTGTTTTTATTGAGGATGAAGTCTCCTTTGGTGTGACTCATGACCATGCTCCCATACAAGATAGCCATCATGCCCCCTGACATTGCCGGTCTGCAGTATTGCTGTCAAAATTGTTTAGTGAAACATAACATCAACCATTTTTAGTACCAGGGAAACCATTGCCTACTGGGGACTTTTATTTAAAATGTTCCCTCTGTGACATCTATTCATTAGTACATAGAATGTCTAATAATGTCATACAAAGCAATGAAATTCCATTTCAGAACACCTGGGGTATTGGAACTAATCATTTGAAATCTGTAAAACGAGATCTTAAAAAGCTTTTGGCCTACGTATTT
The DNA here is from genome assembly GCA_016801105.1 of Esox niger. Classification (NCBI taxonomy): domain Eukaryota; kingdom Metazoa; phylum Chordata; class Actinopteri; order Esociformes; family Esocidae; genus Esox; species Esox niger. Next base: position 118,186 of record JACXGJ010000332.1, read on the forward strand.
ATGATTTAATTGCATCTAAGCTTATTTGATTTACACATGTCTACCACTGTGAGCATGCAAAACATTTTTTATTGTGAAACAAGAAATAAGACACACAGAAAACTTGAACATAACTCTTCACCCAGTCAATACTTATTTGCAAGTTTGTTCGGGTGTCTCTATAAGCTTGGCACATCTAGCCATGGGGATTTTGGCCTTTTTTTTCAAGGCAAAACTGCTCCAGCTCTATGGTGGGTGGCTATCTTTAAGGCATACAATTGATTTTCAATTGGATTGTGGTCTGGACTTTGACTAGACATTTTTATATTTCCCTTAAATCACTCAAGTGTTACTTCACAGTATGCTTAGGATCATTGACCTGCTCAAAGGTGAACCTCTATCCCAGTCTCAAATCTCTGAAAGACAAATGTTTTTCACTTACAGTTTTGTGTATTTAGTGCCATCCCTCATTCTTTCAATTCTGACCATTTCCCAGTCCCTGCCAATGAAAACCATCCCAGAGCATGATGCTGCCACTGCCATGCTTCACTGTGGGGATGGTGTTCTCGTGGTGATGAGAGATGGGTTTGTGCCAGACATAGTGTTTTCCTTGATGGCTAAAGAGCAACATTTTTGTCTTACCTGATCAGAGTACCTTCTTCCAAGTTTGGGGAGTCTCCCACATGCCTTTTGGTGAACACTGAACTTGTATACTTTTTTAACTGGCCATAAAGCAATGGTTATTTTCTGGCCACACTTTGGTAAAACCCAGCTCCGTGGAGTGTTTGCCTTAAAGTGATTCTATGGGCAAATACTCCAATCTCCGCTGCAGAGTTTTGCAGCTCCTGGGTTTTCTTTGGTCTATTTGTTGCCTCTTTGATCAATGCCCTCTTTGCCTGGACTGTGAATTTTGGTGGGTGGCACATTTGTTGTAGTACGATATGCTTTCAGTTGACTAATAATGGATTTAATAGTACTCTGTGGAATGTTCAATGTTTGATATTTTTCAAAAACGTTGTCCTGAACCTGTTTGAAGAGGTCATCATGGTGCCGCTTGCTTGGTGGTGGCCATTGCTTAGTGGGGTTGCAGACTCTGTGGACTTTATTTAACCAATTTTGTGACTTCTGAAGGTCATTGGTTGTACCAGATCTAATTTAGGGGCTTTATAGTGAAGGAGGTGTATACATATGCATGCACTTGTAAAAAGTGATTCTTTTTCACTTCACCAATTTGGACTATTTTGTGTTAGTCCATTATTTGAAACACAGATAAAAATCTATTTGAATAACAGGTTGTAATGTAACAAAATAGGAAAAACACCAAGGGGGATGAATACTTTTGTATGGCATTGTAGATGGGGCTTGTTGAAAATCCTGAATGATACTGAAACGTACCATTTTAGGGTGAAATCCAACTGCTTCTAAGTTCAAGCATATAATGTTAAAAATGTATTCTTTCAGATTTTCCAAGATTACTTAAAATTCATTAACCAGGTTCACGCTTGATGTACAGAATGGAGAGGAGAATTTCTAGGGATTATGCTACATGGATTATGCAACAATACCATGATAAAACCACTGGTGGTTTACTACTTTTCACTGGGAAATTAGACCTTTGGAAAAGTTATCAGCTGATCACTCAGGTAATTATTTTGGGTGTAAAATAAATATGCATTGCTTTCATTTAAATGTAACAAGTCCCTTTAATGTGTTCTACATATACACGTTCCAAGAGGGCTAGCATTGAAGGCATTCTGTCATGGACTGATTCCTCAATCGACCTGAGTTTGATAAAGGCTACCTGTATGACCTTGCACTCTTTCCGTTTATTTACTAAATTAGTCAAGCATATCATCATGCAGTGTAATGAATAGCCTAGAGAGAATATACTATTGTGTTAGAAAGGAACTGAAAAAAAGTAAATGTGACAGCGACATGAAAATTGAAAGAACCTTACACGTTTTAGCCTATTTTGGTGTTTCAATCGTGACAGCGTTAACGAAAGATCAAGGGAAAAGTTTTTGCAAATCCGCGGATCCATGGAAACCGCCAAATGTGCCTTCCACAAGGGGGACCAGAGGCCAGTCATCAATTGCTTTACAAGTCATTGTGGACCCTGGGAGAACAGCCCTCTTGCTATTGTACCCCCCCATCTCTCTTTCTCTGTATCGCAAACTGAAACATGGTTATGATAATGAGAAGCCTCAAGGCATGGTGGTAGTAGGAGCCATTTTAATCATTCACGCGGACGCAGTGGAGGTGTCGCTGCGTTTTGGATAGCGAGAAGCTTTGGCAAGGTGACTACGGTGCCTCACAATTCTACTGGATTAGCTGCTGTGGACTGGTGAAAGCATGGATACTCTCCAACAAAAGACTATGACTACACGGACAGTTTAAAGGAAGGCGGCAGTAATTACGTTGAGCCCTTGTTGAACATTATCGAGGAGCAATGCCCGTCATCAAGTGGGATTTGTTGTTTGTTATTTTTGTCTGTTTTGAACTCATTCTACTTTCGGATTGCTACAATATACACATCAGTGAGGATGCAGAGCCGGGAACGGTGATCGCAAGTGTGAAAAAGAGCAGGGCATGTACTTTGGATCAGGTAATCACACCTAAATCCTCAAATACCTTTATTAAAACTGATTCGTTCAGACGAATTGTGTTCCTTTCTGGTAGTTTAAATTGTGCCTTGCTCCACTCAAACCCTTTCACTGTGTACACTGTTGTGGACTGCACGGACAATGACCGTGGGTCAAGGCACCTCCTCACGAGCCAATACGATGTATATGTTCACGGAAGGAACTGTGTTAAGAAACACAAAAGGAGATCTCATTGGGACTTGGAGATCATCAGTTTGTTTAATTCCCATAATCATCCGTTAGAATGCCACAATGCTGGTACTGCACTCCTCCGGGTGTGGGATCTACTACCCAGCTTCCCGAGAAGCAGCAATATGCAGTGCAAGGTGACTAGGAACATGGAGTTGTACTTTTCTGAAGGGGAATTGTTTGTGTCCAAGATGCTGTGTTTGAAGCACCACCCACTTCTCGAACTAGACTTACACTGTAACCAGTATGGTGAAAATGAAAGAAAGGTAAACAGCATCTCAATCCATTGGCGGGTGGGTCAAGGCTCTTTCAAACAAGGCCACTTGGAGAAGTTACTGAAGCAGGCTGCCCAGTCTGAGTCAGGCCTAGTGAGCAGGAGGAAGAGGGCTGTTAACAGTAGTCCTCAGTTTCAGCCACCTATGTACCAGGTGGCCGTGTCAGAGAATAAGCCAGCTGGAACTCCTGTAGTTGTTCTAAAGGCTGTAGATCCAGATGAGGGGGAGGCAGGCAGGCTAGAATACTTTGTAGAGGCCCTGTTTGATAGCCGCTCCAATAACTTATTTGCTGTGGACTCAGTCAGTGGAGCTGTCTCTACTGTGGAGATGCTTGACAGAGAGCAGAAAGATACCCACGTGTTCCGCGTTACCGCTGTTGACCACGGCACGCCCCGCCGTACGGGCATGGCCACACTCACCGTCACCGTGAGCGACACAAATGACCATGACCCAGTCTTTGAGCAGCAGGATTATAAGGAGAGTGTCAGGGAGAACTTAGAGATAGGCTATGAGGTGCTAACAGTCAGGGCTACTGACGGGGACGCCCCGGTAAATGGTAACATCCTCTACCACATATTGAACAGCATTGGCCCCAACAATGTGTTTGAAATTGACCCCAGGTCGGGGGTTATCCGCACTAAAGGCCCAGTGGACAGAGAGATAGTGGAGGCCTACATGCTGTTGGTAGAGGCTAATGACCAGGGTCGCGACCCCGGGCCCCGCAGTGCTACTGCAACTGTTCACATTATTGTAGAGGATGACAACGATAACGCGCCCCAGTTTAGCGAAAAGAGATACGTGGTGCGGGTTCCGGAGGATATGGCGCCCAACACTGAGATCCTGCAGGTGACGGCCACTGACCAGGACAAAGGAAGTAATGCTGTTGTTCATTTCAGCATCATGAGTGGTAACACCCGGGGTCAGTTTTATATTGATGCCCAGACTGGCAAGATGGACCTGGTGAGTCACTTGGACTATGAAGCTAATAAGGAGTACACCATACGCATCCGTGCTCAGGACGGAGGGCGCCCCCCACTCTCCAACATCAGTGGTCTGGTAACGGTGCAGGTGCTGGATGTCAATGATAACGCTCCGATTTTCGTCAGCACCCCTTTTCAGGCCACCGTGCTAGAGAACGTGCCGGTGGGCTACTCCATCATTCACATCCAGGCTGTTGATGCAGACTCTGGTGATAACTCCAGGCTGGAGTACCGCCTCGTAGAGACCACACCCAACTTCCCGTTCTCCATCAACAACAGCACTGGTTGGATAGTGGTTGCGACTGAGCTGGACCGTGAGAGCGTGGACTTCTACAACTTCGGGGTGGAGGCTCGTGATCACGGCCACCCAATGATGTCCTCCTCGGCTAGCGTTAGCATGACCATCCTCGATGTCAACGACAACAACCCAGAATTCACCCAGAGGTCATATTACAGGCGTCTCAACGAGGACGCCGTCGTTGGAATGAGCGTGGTGACTGTGTCCGCGGTGGACCAGGATATCAACAGTGTGGTGACGTATCAGATATCCAGTGGAAACACCAGGAACCGGTTTTCCATCACCAGCCAGAGTGGAGGGGGCCTCATCACCCTGGCCTTGCCCCTTGACTACAAGCTGGAGCGCCAGTACGTCCTGAGTGTCACCGCGTCTGACGGCACGCGCTTTGACACCGCTAAGGTGTTTGTCAACGTCACCGATGCCAACACACACCGGCCAGTGTTTCAGAGCTCCCACTACACTGTCAACATCAATGAGGACAGACCTGTGGGCACCACTGTTGTGGTGATCAGTGCTACGGATGAGGACACGGGGGAGAACGCCCGTATAACCTACTTCATGGACGACAGCATCCCGCAGTTTGACATTGACTCAGACACAGGCGCTGTTACCACGCAGATGGAGCTGGACTATGAGGACCAAGTTTCCTACACTTTAGCCATCACCGCCCGGGACAATGGCATCCCACAGAAGTCTGACACCACCTATCTCGAGATCCTTGTGAATGACGTGAACGATAACTCTCCGCGGTTCCTTAGAGACCACTACTTAGGATCAGTGATGGAGGATGTGCCAGTATTTACCAGCGTAGTCCAGGTTTCCGCCACCGACCGCGACTCGGGCCTCAATGGACGAGTCTTCTACACATTCCAGGGGGGAGAAGACGGCGATGGAGACTTTATAATTGAGTCCACCTCTGGTATTGTGCGAACGCTGCGGCGACTGGATCGTGAGAACATGCCCCTCTACACCCTTCAGGCCTTTGCTGTGGATAAAGGTGTTCCAGCACTCAAGACATCTGTGGACATCCAGGTGACTATCTTGGACGTGAACGACAATCCTCCGGTTTTTGAGAAGGACGAGTTTGACATTTTTGTGGAGGAGAACAGTCCGATTGGTCTGGTAGTGGCGCATATATCTGCCTCAGACCCGGATGAGGGGAGCAACGCTCAGATCATGTACCAGATAGTTGAGGGAAACATTCCAGAGGTTTTCCAGCTGGACATCTTCTCAGGAGAACTTACCGCTCTGACAGATCTTGACTATGAGACGCGGTCAGAGTATATCATAGTAGTCCAGGCCACCTCCGCTCCATTGGTCAGCCGTGCCACTGTGCACATAAAGCTGGTTGACAAGAACGACAATGTACCAGTGTTGAAAAACTTCCAGATCATCTTTAATAACTATGTCACTGATAAGTCCAATAGCTTCCCTACAGGGGTGATTGGACGGATCCCTGCCCATGACCCAGACGCCTCAGACCAGCTACAGTACAGCTTTGAGGCTGGTAATGAGCTGAACCTAGTCATCCTGAACCAGACCACTGGGGAGATCCGGCTTAGCCAGGCCCTGGACAACAACCGACCCCTGGAGGCCTCCATGAGGATATCGGTCTCAGGTAAGGCCAACCACTATCCTTGTCCATTCTGAATCACTTTGAATATTTTAATCAATATTAAGCATTGAAATTGTTGATCTCATTGTAATATTGTTTACGACTCAGGATGAGTTCAATGTCATTCGCAATGGTTTAAGTATAGCCTCCCCTTTTCGGCCTTAATATTAGTAATCTTTAGCAGTTATCTAACTTATTTCAACAATAACCTTGAGGTATAATGAAAATGTCCATTATGGAGAAGTCATTTCTGGACTAGATTTATATTTTAAGCATCCTGCAAGTAGATACAATATCAGAATACAGGAGATTTGTTTGGTTTATTGGTGCTAGTTGTTTACATTTCTTGGGTTTTGTTTTCTCTTAAAGTGTTTGTTAAAAAACAGGCAGCTGAATCAAGGCTGATTTAGATCCATGTGTTGTCCTGAATTTAAATGACAGTTTATCTATGCATGTCTGCAGCCGAATGGCCAGATCCTCTGGGAAATCCACTCCAGTGGGTCTGGGTCCTTTTCCATAATTACCCAACATAATCTCCTCATATTCAGCACACACATCATTTAATTCTATTATCAGTGTTTTGTTTGTGTACTAACGATGATGACAGATGATTTCAAACTGAGAGTTATAAAAATATACACCCAATGTTTCAGATACTGAAATGTATTTTTAGGCTTTTGAGGTATATTGTATATGTATCCAGGGTTCTTGTGCAGATCACATTCTTCATTTCCCCTGTCATGAATACTTTTATTAAGACACTTATATACTTTGTTAAACCAAGACAAGTTGTGCCAGAAACATAATACAAAGGAGATTTTAAGCCATTTGCATTCAATGGTCAATGACGTGATATGTCCATTTTGATTTCCAACCATGATTATACGGTATGTATATACCAACATTATTGTCCGGTTTCGCAGACTCAGATTATGCCTCATCTAGGGCAAAAAAAACATGCTCATTGGAGTTTTCTCTAGAACTAGATTTTTTTGTCCTAGACTAGGTTTAATCCGTGTCTGTGAAACTGGTCCAACATGACTTATGTCTCTCTTCTTCATCAACTTAAAGGAGTATTTCATTTTGAAATGTGAGAAGCTAATGAGCTCAGAAGTGCAAAATGTAATTCTGAGAAACTGCAAAGTCTTTGTGATGTCGATCAGTACAGAATAACAGGATTACTATAACAGAATAACATTATAATCTCTATTTGATATGTATAATAAATAAATACATAATGATTACCATTCTCTTGATGGTGATGTGTACTGAAAAGAGATACAAGGATATAGAAATGCAGTATCTTCCACTGCATGTTTGGATATTATAACAAGCTCCACCCACAAACAATCATAAAGTGAAGGTTTAGTAGAGTATATTACAGTTGAGTTTAGTGCAGTATACTACAGTTAAGTGTTGCTCAGCATAGTACAACAGAGTAAGGTATGGTGGAGATAATTACAGGTGAGTATATTACATTGTAGTCTACTGCACTGAACTATATTGTACTCTAATGTTATCTACTCCCCTGCACGCTACTATGCTGTAATGCTGTAAGAGTTCATGATTATTTTGATTGCAGATTTATGTGCAGTCATTCTTTTACAGATTATTTGTAAACCTTTGGACAACACAAAGAAAATCTTTCTTTCAATGGAACTGATGTTTATTTGTATTTATTGTGATGTTATATATATTCTAGCAAAGAAACACTGCACAGATGAATAGTTGTAACAGTTTTCCCAGGTGTACTGATAAATGTTGACTGGCAATGTTGTTCCCACTAGCTGCACCTCAGAAAAAGATTTTTTCACTCATGTTGCAAGTAATTATTGTTCATATTTAAGCACTTCAAAGTGCAGTTTGTATCAAAGTGTAAAAATATTATGAAATGTACATTGGCCTATGTCACTTGTGAACTGGCCCTTTAGACAGAATAGTGTAATACCTTAGATACAACATAGATATATTTGGGAAAAATTGCAAAGAGGAATGAAAAATACTTAAGTTATACAATCCAGCACATTATTACCAGTGAAGTGTGTTGCCTTGTGTAAACGTTTTAAATTGAGTCTGCACTCTTGCTGACAGTTTGCATCTCTCAGCACACAATACAGTCTATTTTATTTGACCTGCTGTGTGACCCCTAGGTTCTGACAGACAGTTTTTGACATGATGCAATTCAGTCAGTAGAGCCAACTTAATGGCCAAGCCTCAAAGAGAAGAGCCACTGCTGCAAATAGCTCCTTGGAAATCTAAGACTGGATATTAGTCAGCGTCCATATTTAGTAAACACTGTCTTCAACCATATGGATTAAAACATTCCAGTTTTATCTTGAATATGTTTGTAAGATCATGGAATAAACCATGTGGCATTGCTATTTTTACTTGCTATACTAAACAGAGTTCTGGGGAATAACTGAATTGGTTCTGGGGGGTTTTCTCTACCTTTAAATTTTGTTTGCCATATACAAACATTTAAACCAATGTGTTTTTACACACTGTAGCAGTAAAGGCCAATTTCACTGTTATTTCATTAAGTAAAATGTCATTTTGGTGTAATACTACTAATTCATATAAATTAACCCACATTTCTCAATTTCTGCATGTATTGTCCAAAAAGCAAGTGCTAAAATGATTTCCAGTACTTTTGACTCGCTCTCTGGCTAATGGATCATGGCACTGACCCTTTTCCTATGTATATTTTTAGAACATATAACATTTCTCCGTGCAGAATATTTTCAAATCCTTGAGGTCCCATGGACTATGCTTATGGACTACCCACTTACATTTTTTATTTCAACCACAGGTTTGATTTTGTTTTGGTCAATTTACAATTTCTTTGTGGATTTTGTAGTATTTTGGGGTCACTGTCTTCCTGTAATATCCTAATATTTGCGAGTATTTATCAAGGGTACAAATAGTTTTGGAAGTGTTTATATTCCTACCTATTTACTCCCTGAAGGGTTCCTAAAACACTGTATCAAATTACTAAATGATCCCTGATATGACAATCTTGAAACAGTTCCACATGTTAGCTTACAATACACCGCAAATTAAGGTTATAGACATTTTAGTGGAGTGTTCGCTGATGACAGATGAGATGGATGCCTGTTGTTCTGGGAGACAATGGCGAGTGGTCGATTGGGAGGCAGGTGGAGAAGCTCACGCTACGCCCTGGTTGGGGGCAACAGCTGTGACTCTACCAAGAACCAATTAGACGGACAGCTTTTCTCAGCATCCTGCATCTGCTGGGATACGGGTGTCGATATCTTCCAGGGGTGGGGGTAATAGAGTACGAAGGAAAGTCAGTGTGAGATGGAACACGTGAAGACACAGGTAATGAGAGAGGGCAGGACACAGAGAGTGTGCACGCCGGGGACTGGGTCGGAAATGAATTCACCCGCTACAGTAAGTCACCCTGGATAAGAGCCTCGGCTTAATGACTCAGATTTAAAATGTAGATGTTGACCCAGATTCTGAACGCCCTACCCTTGACGACTTCACCTTTCCCCCATCTTCTTTCCTGAGCCCTGTCTGGATTATGGAGTGTTGCCACACAATGGATAATTAAAATAGCCTGAAATATAACTGGTATCACTTTAATCACTTCAATAAATGGACCTATTATTGGCGCGGTGTATCCATATTCCTGTCCTTTGTAGTTGTCTGATAACAGCCCTGGCAATGTAAATGTTATGAAAATCCTTTGCTTATCCAATTAGGGAGCCATCTATCCTTCCATGGTGCACTGGTTGTCAGTCCCGCTAACAGATATGGGTATGAGGGAAATGCCTTGCTAATTTGCTGGTTTAAACCTCTGTCGCACTGGGGTACAAATCTGTTGTTAATTACATCTGATTGTAGATTCATGGGAACTGTTGAATCCTCTTTGCCCTCCTGAGCCGAGTAACAAGTGACACCAGATCAGCCCAGCTGAGCGTTATGGAGTTCTATGTGTTTGAGTGGGTTGCAGACTGCAAGGCCAGTACCAGGTTGTGGGATTGGTAGCGCTTTGCGTTTCCCGTCTTGACATTCTGCTGTCTTCTCCTTTTCTCTGCATGTGTGAGCTTGCATTAATGTGCGAGTGTGCGGGTGTGAGACTGCGCTTTTGAAGCTGTGGATTTATCCTCCTTTCTCTCATCCCTGCTACTGATTTTGCTAAAATAATCTCCTTCAATCAACAAGAAGATTGGTCTGGAATCAAAATACAGTTGTATTTGTCTTGGCCTGTCTTTTCCCTTTGAAATTCCTGAAACCAAAGCCTTTTTAGTCAGATAACTGCCCTGATATTTTCATTGGTTGATGTTAAACAGTCATCCCTAACCCTCTTGACTGAACATGGCAGCTTAAGGTTCCGTATAGGGCTCAGATATTTTTCTAGTCGCAAGCCGTGATGAAGCCATGTCCAGCCAAGAGGTGTGGCCACTGGTTCAATCATCAGTAGTCAGAATACTGAGGATTCTCTTTAGGGAAATCCTCTCACCAACCATCACAGCAAACCCCTGACCTGCTCTCAGTGCAGCCCTGGATGTACTCCCTGCGCTGTCAGGAATGAAACATAAAAAATGTTACCAAAATAACTAAGATTCCTGTTGGCACTAAAGTCAATGTTTATTGTGTTTTGAAATGCTTTTTAATGATCCCTTACATATTTTAAGTCAGTGATACACATGCAGATATGATGTTGAGACCTTGTAAACATAGTATAATGTTAAATTGTTTCTCTTTTAATTAACCCTGGCTTTAGAAGTCTAACTGAATCTGGAATGAGCTGCTTTTTCTGAATATTTAAATGTTGAAATTTGAATGTGAGACAGTTTTCCCAACTCCCACACAGCAAGGCCCAGGCAGTCCATATTCTGTGTGGTTGAATGGTGTTTTGTAAGGCATCTTTTTACCCACTGTCACCATCCACCACAAAACATAACAGAACAAGTGTGGAATGTTAATGGCGGAAAGGAGCCACTTTCATCCATCACATCTAAATCAGCGCCAAGCCAGCCTAGTCTGTGTAATCACATTACAGTGTATTAAGACCGGGCTGCTGTCTGGATGGCCTTTCTCAGTGGCTGGCTGTAATATTAGCTGAGGAATGGAGGGCCGCACTAGAGTAGCCCTGAGATCAGTTTTCACTCCCGCCCTTCAGGTGTGTTTGAAGCCACTGGGATTCCCTCATGGCAACGTGGATAATGGGAGAAAGCTGAGAACTTGCTAATACCCAGAAATATCCGCGGCCTGCATACTGTATAACGTCACTGGGTTGCGTGTGTGCTGACTAATGTAACTGACCTTCAATTCATTTTCCATACCTCTATTGTCCCCAAGAAGACATTAGTCACATCCCTGATCGGAAGGTGTGTAGCACTTCATCTCCATCCTTAATCTGCTCTCCTCTAACATCAGCTGTCACCTTGATTCTATTCCTGTTTCACTGGCCGTTTACCCATCCCTCCACTTCGATCTCCCTGTGTCCATGCTTCTCTCCCCCGCAACACCTCTCCACAGCCCCCTCCCCATCCTTTCATACTTCTCCACCCTCTTTCTTTTCTCCCCCTTTCTCCTTTTACTGTTGTTCCCTCTGTCCCTGGTGAAAGGAAGAATGCCTAAGAGAAATGCTTTGTTAAGCACCCAGTTGTCATGGTGACCCCAGCAATGCCTGAACAATTCCTGGTGGGTGGGGACGAGGGGGGAAGAAAGTCCCTTTGTGGACTGAAGATGGGGGGAAGGGGCAATGCACAAGTTCTAAAGTGCAACAGGGCTACTTTTGAGCCAACTGTCCCCTTCCCCTACTCCCCAGTGAATGATAGACCCCAATGATTCTTGCTTTGGACACGGGGGTCGTCAAGGCCAGCCCCAATAACCTGTCCTAGTGCTTGACTGTTCTCTCTCACCGTTTGACCTTTTTGAATGAGACAGACAATGAAAACAATTGCATACATTGATAGGGACTTTACAGTGTTATTAACCATGGATTGCTTAAAGCTATGTAAATCTTCAATGCACTATTTGCCTTTAGTCGTCACCTCTGCTGAAACCCCTTTCTTCTTGTTTTTTTGGCGGTGAGACAACAAAAGCTAATGTTTGATGGATGTCAACAAGAGTTTTGTAACCTCTCTGTGAAACCCTTACCAGAGTGAAGTGCAGGGTGGGCAGGTTGTGCTGTCTAAGCACTTTGATTTGTGACACAGATGTGTTGAGAGTATCTGATTTCCTGCTGTTGGCCAGATCTCCTTTGTGGGACTAGCCCCTTTTCTCCCAATTTTTCTTCAGTTTCTCTGCTTTGTTACTGTGATGGCCTGGATGAGATGTGGATGACATCACCCTAGTGTTTGGGATTAGGTCTGGTGCATGGCTGGGCTGGAGTGGGAGTTAGTCCTGGTGGCGTTAGCCCATATCGCTGGGTCATCCTGTATTGTCCCCCCACTATCCGCTGCAGACAATGGAGTGGGGAATTTAGCGGGCTCTGTCTGGGTCTGTACCCTTCTGTCTTTGTGCCCTTGTTTGTTCTGGTCCTATGTTCTTCAGGGCCATCCCTCCCATTTAAGGCAGATGTGAGTTACTTTCTGATTAAATCTGATGACATTAATCTATGTGTGTATGTGTATGTGTATGTGTATGTGTATGTGTGTGTGTGTGTGTGTGTGTGTGTCTCTTCATTTTAACGCTTCAGTTCCTCACTCAAAACATTCCTTTTCGACTTCTTTGGAAAGGAAAGGAAAAAGTTGCAGTGGTCTTGTCATTTGTGTGTGTATGTGTGTATGTGTGTATGTACGTATGTTTGTATTCTCGCTATGTTTATTTAACAGATTGCTGACTTGCAAACGAAATTGAACTAATTTACCATCAAACGACAAAGAAATTACAGTGACCTGGTTTCAAGCGAGTGCAATGTTTGCACTAGGCCTTCACGCTTTGGGGACGTGTTCCTACTTTATTCCTAGTTAACATCTATATACCAAGATAGTGTCTTTTAGATCCATGCCAATAAAGAACATGGCCTTCTAAGCATGGCATGCTGGAAGATGGAATTTCTGGATTTACCATTATGTTTTCAGTAAGCTTATCAACCATGCCAAGGAAGGACTGAGGAAATAGTTTGTTTTTAATCACTTGCATGGCATGCAGGGAGACATGAGATCATGTCAGTTATTATCTTTCAGATGGTTTTCTACAATGTAAGTAGCTGCAGCGTAACATTTTATAGTTTGAGCCATGGCCGAATGATGGACTGATTACTGATTACAGATTACTCAGCTGTGCCATGAGTAATAAGGACATTGTGGGGATGCCATAATTACAGACATTTGCCCTCCATCACCAGATCCCACTTTGAAACACTTTCAGTTCACCTTTTGTTTGTTTACTAGCCGATACTCCAGCATGGCATCATTTACCTTGTTCCTGTTGGTCAGTCACATGGATCAGGCTAGTAACAACAGCCACACAAAACACAGTAAAGGCTTACAATGACTGGCTCTGGCAGAACTTTGTCAGAGCCTGCGAACACACACAGCGGTTAATCAGTAGACCCTTGATCCTGTCACACTGAATGATCGTTATGTCAGTGTGGGCATTTACGGAGCATCAGTGGACTTCCTTGCAATGGGTCACTGGTCCTGATTTGAGTTGTTGCTGCTTTTTTCATATTAACCGTTCTTCCATTTTGAGTTATGTGACTGATGATCATGATGTCAGCATCACCGAGTACCACATCCAATCCTTATGGAATGAGAATGTGTAAACTTGAATACCAGGTTAGACTTAGCCCAGTGTCTGCATGCTAATGTATCTTTGCTGTAGTGCTGACTGTGGGTTTCCTTTAATATGCTAATGTATTGATTTGAAATGTACATGTGCTTTTTTTTGTTCGGGCCCTTGCATAATAAGGACTCATTTGTGAGATTGCTGCGTTTGATTTTGGTTTTATATGGATGTTTATCTACCGGGTAGAGGAACTGTAGAAAATATCAAACCTTAGACCAAATCAGATTCTTGTGTTGAGACTTCCATTATGTGACTTCTCTAGTGGTCCTCAGGATTCAAATGTCTGGGTAGTTTGTCACTGAGTTCCAGGAGCCCTTTCATGAAAATCCTTAATGTGGAAGGAGATTGGAAGTCATAGGTTGTAATCCTGTGGTAGTTTTAGCATTTTCTCCTGACCATGAGGTTTGCTATATGGGGACAAGGGATCACCAGCATTCACTTAATAATTAGAGATTTAGATCAGATTCGTACATTTTGATTACTTCACATTTCACCCTAACATTTTATACTTGTGTGTGCGTTCAAACGCAAAGACCAAAGATGACTAATCCACAAAGAAACAGTTACAGCTGTATTTTGAGACAAGAAGATTTGGCAGCATTCATCACCTACTTTGTATGATTCTATTGAACAAATGAACTCATTTTGTACCATTAAAATTGGCTTTACATAATTATGTGATTAGTTACATCAAATCTGTTGCGTAGGAGTCAGACCATGCGTTCACCACAGTTACACCCCTACACTGTTTCACAGAGGAGCTACATGTGCTTGCTATGTGATATATGAAGTGCTCTTGATAATTTGGTCTTAATCTCATAGAGCAGCTGTCTCCTTATAATGGGGGAAACGCATTAACCCCTTCACCCTGCTGGAGGCCAAGGGCACATTGTCCAAAGCCAGTCATCAGTCTGCCTCAAGCTGCCGCATCGCCTATGCCGAGGGTCCAACCCACAGCTACTCAGTGTTAACTGTGTGAGGAAATCCACTTTGACTTTACCTCTATCTAGGGCCCAGATGACTATGTTCAAAGTGGGTCTGTTCTTGGTTTATTCTGCGCTTGTTTTGGGATATTTGTCAGTATTGCGGGATCTTAGATAATTAACCCAGCTAGCATGCTGTGTTGTCTGAGCTTCTGACCAATCAGGGCTGTCAGACAGACTCTCTTTGGGTGTGTAGTTGAGGTCGGACGGAAGTCTCATTGATGGCCGGGGGATTATGGACAGTAGATGGTGATGGAACAATTGTATGGGAGGTGGTCTAGTCGCCTGCCTGTTGGGGGGGTGGACTGTATCCAGAAGGGGAGTGTAGCTTTTGTTGTTAGTTGTCCTGTAGGGGGTCATGGAGTGGGGGAGGGAAGAGGAGTGTATGGAGCAACAGCATCAAGTACCTCCCTTCCCCCTCCCAAGCTTCAAGTCATAACCCCCACCGCCAACAAGCCGTAGTTCTCCATGTAGACATACAGTTAGCACCTCCTGTTTGTTTCATGTTTCAGCTCTGGTTAATTCACCCAAAACATTCCCCAAAGTAAGTTTTAATGTTTTCATGAGCCACTTTTTCCTTTTGATCGCAAGGATTTTTGATCTGCTTTTTAATAAATAAAACATCACTAAGCTCTCTCTCTCTCTCTCTCTCTCTCTCTGTAGATTTAATGAGCAAGCCCAATCTTACACGTCTCTAAGGCTGGTTTTATGACTCTCACACTCAGAAAATCAGCATGGCCAACTAAAAAGCTAAAATGCCCTGTATACAGGAGAAGCATATGGTAAACTCTTGCTTGGCTTCCTGAATTTCTTACCTTGTCTTGGTGAACCCCACTAATATCTATAAAGGGCTGACTTTTATTTCATCAATGGAATGCTGATTGAACTATATTCCCTGCTGACTGATTGGCTGGTAACAGTTGATTAGGCTGGCTGTCCTTTTTCAGAGATTTATAGTGCTGTATATCAGCATTCTGTTCCAGTCTAAGACAACTCTACTCAGTTCCCATGACAGCCCTTAAAAGTATAGGCAACCGTGGTGAAATTCACCTTTTGTGCTTTTCATCTTATAATCCTCAATTCTTAAAACCTCTATAAAAAACGTTGTTAATTTCATACATTTTCCTGTCTTTACACAATGTAATGTATGCCCCAATGTTGAGAGATGGAAGTCTGCACTTCATAGATTGTTGACTTGAATGCAATTATGGACTCTCAAGCTCTGTCAAGTTGGATGGGGACCTTTGGTCATGTGTGTTCTGGATCAGGTTTCTTTCAATGATCTCCGATCATCCTTCCCTCAATCTTGACCAGTCCACCATTCCCTGACATAGAGAAGCATTGAAGAACATGATGCTGCCACCACAATGCTTCTGTTCTCAGGATGATAGACGGTTTACCATAAACCGTGTAGCATAGAGCTTAGCGTTGAGGCCAAAACGCTCTATTTTGGTGTCATCAGACCATAGAATCATCTTCCACTTGATCTCAGAGTCTCCCTCATGCCTTCTGGCAAACTCTGTTGGAGGTTTGATGTGAGTTGTTCTCTTTATGCAACTCTACACCGTAGGACACTTGTGAAGCACCCAAGCTGTTGTTGCAGTATCCACAGTGTCTCCCAGCTCAGCCCTGGAAGTTGCCATAGGTCTCTTGGTGGCCTCAATGACTAATGCCCGTCTTGCTCAGAATGGCACTAGATTTTGAGGATGGCATGTTCCAGATAAATTCACTGTTGCCTTATGCTTTTCATTTATATATAGTGGACATTACATTACTGGAATATTCAGGGCCTTGGAAAAGTTATTTAATCATACCCCTGATTAGTGCTTTTGAAGAACTTTTATCTAGATTTGCTTTGAATATTAATTCATCTTTATAATGCAATTTTGGTTGGGAATGGGTACTAACCAAATGTGGAACCTTCCAGAGACAGGTGTAGAAATGAGAATGACTGATTTTTCACCTTGCCGGCTCGGGATTTGATCTAGCCACCTTTTAATTACTGGTCTATATGTCTATTTGGGGCAACCTGTTGCCCCATTGAGGAGTTTGCAACAGAAAGTGTTCATGTTTTTTAAATTTTGTGTAGAAAAAGTGGTGTTGTCAACCCCTCCATTTAAATATTTGTGGATGCTCAAATTTACCTTCCCATGAAATTGCCATTTAAAAAGACCCAACCTTATTGGCAGACCTCTTATGAAAAGGGCCACATTTTTGTAAAGGTACTGTAGGTATCTATTTTGACCACGCCTGACAAATGAATTGCCATTGACAACTGCCCAGGTATAAAAGCTGTTCCATGACTTCTGACAACCCCAAGCTTGAGGAAGCTGTAATTAATTAGTCATGGTCATTCAATGTCAGCGAAGTCTCTGTAATTACTGGATTTAATTACCTCAGTGGTTCTACGTCACCCACGACAACTTAATAAGATTATAGTGTCAGGCTGCTGAAGTCACCCCTACTGGAAATGTGCGGATCCAAGGTCACACAATGTGGGTTGACCAGTTGTCTGATAATTTTGTACACAGAACCATTTCACAGACTAAGGTTTTCTGGTTTGTCAGCACTTGGATTAATGCCGTTTAGA
Organism: Esox niger; assembly: GCA_016801105.1. Taxonomy (NCBI): domain Eukaryota; kingdom Metazoa; phylum Chordata; class Actinopteri; order Esociformes; family Esocidae; genus Esox; species Esox niger. Next base: position 135,504 of record JACXGJ010000332.1, read on the forward strand.
CCCTATACTGGGCTATTTTCAAATAGTACAAATCAAGTTCCATCAGTGTATTGTAATATATCTGCCAAATTGATAGCAACACGCAGGCCTAGCTAAAGTGCCAGAGTTTCTCTAAAATCTTGGTGATTGTAAGTGATTGTAATTTTACGGGGTGTGAATATATAGGCAGCTTTTTTTCTCAGAGAAGGTGTTTAATTTATGACCTTATTGAACTTCGGAATGAGACATGGGCTTTGATGTAGGGTGTCAGTGCTGAGTGGACTGTGTGCTGTGCATAATCTATGTGATGGTGTTGAACTAACCAATACACTGAGATGTGGCTCTGCTCAACCTCATTATCCCCTTACCCTGAGGTACAAACCCTTCTCTGCTGAAACACACATCTGCTGCTTGACACAGGCTCACTGACTCTGCCCTAGATCAGGAAATGAAGGCTTGCCTGTCTCACCCACACATTCCCACAGTATGCAATGTGATGATTATTGCATATTGCTAAATCTATATCTAATCGCAAACGTGATGCAGTGTAAAGTCCCAGTATACCATTGTGTAAAATCTTGAAAGTCACGTTCTAATGGGCTACGTTGCCATATTTTGGATTGTGAGGTGTAGGATGGAAATGTCAATTAGCCAACAGTTATTATTTGGCTTTGTGTCTCCAAATATGTTTTATATAGGCTACCTAATGTTGAAAATAATTCTGCATTGATAAAGGCTCGGTCAAGTTGTTGTATGCACATATCCGTCAACTCCAACAAACAATTCCCCCTTGTCTTGTCTGTTACTACATGCCAGTATAAAGTTAAACTAAATTGCGTAATTGATTATATAAAACAAGGCGTCGGTTCTCTCTTGTTTACACCCTCTCATAGTGCAAAAAGGCCCCATAATGGTAAGTGTTTAACCTACGAGTAACTGGACAACTGTCTCATTCATTAGTACTATTTAGAAAATATTTTAAAGACTGGGGAAGGTCTCCACTGTTTAGGAGATTGACTCACTCTGAGTGGGTAGAGGCAGAGAGGAGCAGTGCTCCTGAATGGTGCTGTGGGGGACATCTCTGTCCTCAGTGCTGTGGTGACTGCCCAAATGATCCTGATCCTCTCTGACTCATTTGGCTTTTTTGGGGCATTAGAACAGGGAGCACTGTGCCCTAATTAGGCCAGTCACACTCCTTCAAGGGCTTCCCTGTACTGTCTCTCTCACTCACTCACCATGGAAACTTAAACTGTCAAGGTATGTTGGCTTCAATGTCTGTAATGTTATCGATTTCACCAATAATTTGAATTTGTTGGACATTTTCAAATTTTCTTCCAGATTTTCCATGGTTCTGGCACCCACCCTGCTGGCAGGCATGTTAGGTTACTGCCTAACAGGCTGGCATCCAGGCTATGCTCAAGTGGAGCTGACCCAAACTGGGATTTCATCATGGTGTTAGCTAGCTACGGATGGTGGAAATCATCCAAACCTTTTTAGGCTTGTCATTGTCTTGAGCTGACATTTCTTTAGTAATGTTGCAGGAAGACCTGAATCAGTGCCATTAGACACCAACCGGATGGTTAGCTCTATTTTTGTTGAAGAGAATGGATTGGGCGAACAAAATGGATGTGGTGTATCTGCCTACCAATCTGATGCTGAATGTTTATGGTGTAGTCTTCTATTTTCTGGATGTTTTATTCCTGTGTACAGAAGTTTTACATCTGATATGCGGGGTGCATCGCCAAATTAGCACAAATCTCCCAATAAGCATAGATGTCCAGTACTACATGCTGTGTTAACATTCCTCCAAGTGTTGATATGGGCTCACACTACATCAGCGTTCAACAGTATGAACCCGTCTTCCTTATTATTTCTAAAAACTAACAGACTCAGATCCCCTCTACATCCCCTGGGAGTGGCCTTACAGGTAGGATGCAACCCAAGAGTGTGTAGTGCCTGAGACACCCAGTGCCAAGATGGTGGACAGGAAGATCAGAGGGTTCGCAGGGTCAAAACCAGTGGAAAAAATGAACAGAGGCAGGAGAGCTTGGGCAGTGTGACGGGCCTCTGTGACACAGAGGACAGTGGTCAGGGTGACCTGTCTTGAAGCCAGTCTCTATGGGTGGAGGACATCATTCTGTGAGAGTTGGTAAGAGGCAGCACACTTAAATGTTTTGGAAAGGAAGTGCAGAAACACTGATGCTGCAGTAATGCGAGGCAATGACTTAGACCACTGGGCCAATCAGCTGTAATGCGAGGCAATGACTTAGACCACTGGGCCAATCAGCTGTAATGCGAGACAATGACTTAGACCACTGGGCCAATCAGCTGTAATGCGAGGCAATGACTTAGACCACTGGGCCAATCAGCTGTAATGCGAGGCAATGACTTAGACCACTGGGCCAATCAACTGTATTGCAAAGCAATGACTTAGACCACTGGGCCAATCAGCTGTAATGCGAGGCAATGACTTAGACCA
>JACXGJ010000333.1:0-18104 GCA_016801105.1 Esox niger
ACACACAAAGACAATGGGAGCAGAGGGAACATATATACTGAGGGGAATGACTAAATGATGATCAGGTGCGCTAAACGGGACAACAGGTGCAATGAGTTGATGAGATGGGGCGATGGTGTCAGAAGGTCGGTGACGTCGAACGCCGAAGCCCGCCTCCGGCAGGGGGAGGATGGGCAGTAGATGGCGTGGTCGTCACAGCTAGACACCAAAACAACTTTGTGTTTGTTTTTACTGTCCATGTTGTTTAACATATCTAGATGTGAATACCAGCAAATTAAAGCTGAAATTCTGAACCCTTCTCTCATACTCATCTTTTGATCTTAAACACAAATGTCTTCAGTGACCAACAAAAACTAAGGAATTTGCCTTGCCGTTCCAATACTTTTGGAGGGGATTGTATATTTACAATACCACCTAACACAGCTTAGAGCGATTGCTGGTATTTATCAATCAACTGTGATCCAACATGTTATAATGCTGTACCTCTGTTGCCCTGAACACATGTTTGATAAGTGAGTAGGATATAGTAGGATAAGTGTTGACTGGTACCTGAAATTTGAATTACTTTTGTAGCTATAGAAAATACTTACTCTCCAGCCAGCCAAAGTGGGCCAGCTTTTTAAACTCCTGAGTTAAACTCCTTTTTAAACTCACCACATTCCTCAAGGATTTGCAAATTACCAGGTAGTGGACTGAACATAAAATAATAAACTAGTTAATATCTGTAGTAACTCATTTTGTTTCTATAGACTATGAGCACACAAGATGTGTCCATGGAGACTTTAAATGTTTATATATTCTAAAAACACCTGCATCTTTTTTCAGAATAACTGTAAAGCCTCAATTAAGTAAAGATGCAATTAATAGTCCCAGGTGACAATCCCATGAAGAGTATTCTGTACAGAGTATTTTTGAATAATCAATTCTGTCCGACTATTTTCAATTGTGAAATCACTACTGCAATCATTTTGCTCAAAGCTAACGTAAACCTGTAACTACTGTTGAAGCCAAAACTGTTTCACCCGAATAAGTTGATGAGAAGTCAATAAGGAAGAGAACAATATTATCAATAATCAGCCAATTTTATTGATTACACAATCAGATATATCTGGAGACAAGCTTACCAACAAGTCTAAAGTTACTTCCCCTCGGTGCGGTTTTATAGCCTTTTTAGTTCCCGCCCCGTCCCGCTCCTCCTCAATTTCTACATCAACCTTAACATATCACATTAACATTATTAACATATCACATTAGCTTTTATCACATTAATATTATTAACAAATCACATTCGCCTTTACCACATTATCATTCTTAACACTACCTACATAACTTTCATTATTAACAGCATGTACTGTAGCTATAGTACTATAGGTAGCTACTGTAGCTAGATACTGTACAATATATAGCCACAGTAGCAAACTTGAAAAATTGGCCAGTTTTACAAGTGACCTGACATGGGACCTTGAAAACAAACAGTGCTACTAACTAGCTAGCGATTTCTACAGATAGAAAATGTGTATGAATTAGAATGATATCGAGTGCCGCATTTTTCTTATGTACCTCTGGGTCAAACTCGCTTCAAATGGACAGGGGGCAAAAAAAACTCTGCTGCCCCCTAATGACACTTCCCTTGTCAATGCTAATCATGTTCAGATTATTTGTTGTTAGAGACACGAATTGTGTGCAATTAATTTGATATTCATTTGTATCCTTTCTGCGCACGATTGAAGGCGCGTCAATGAATACGTTTTTACTCACTGCTCCGTAACCGTAAAAGTTGGAAACGTCATTCTTCTTCCAGGTGAAAAGGGATATTCTGCTGCAAATAATAGGTCTCGTTTGTGAAGTTTTGTCAACCAGAAGCCCCACAATCGCGATCACAAAACCTCTATGTGACGCTCCGGCGCATCTAGGTCACACGAGTTATCATTCACATAACTCCGGAACCGTAGACTTTAGTTAATTTCTTTCCCACGGGAACAACGACATTAACAATGTCTCGTTTGTGTACTTTCGTCAACCAGATGTCCCGCAATCGTGATAAAAAAAAACAACAACCTCCGTCCTTCAGGATTTCAGCAGCAGCCATAATTAATTATACTTGAAATGATTCTGTGGTTTAGAAGTCTACAATACATATACCAATCACAATCTGTGGTAAAACAACCAATGGAGAGTCTATCCATGTCACCCCCTCCCCAAAAGAGAAAGAAGGAGCGACATGGGGAGAAGCGCGTGTCGCACTTACATGCTACCAAAAAAGTCATTATGCACTTGGATTGCATTGAAGACGCATTCAGTTGCTACAAGTAATTGTTTTGCGAAAAAATATATGGTCAAACCGCAAATGAAGTGGAATAAATGATTATGGAGAGCAAGTATAGTGAAAATGGGATTGAACTTTCAGACGATGAAAAATAGCTGGACAGAATCGACCTATTTGTAAAATAGGGTAAGTGTAGCCTAAATACTATTCTATGATGTTTATTACTATTTTGCATTGTGTTAGTGTAATTACAAGGCCTATATGATGACTTCATATAACGGCACGGTAGCCAGTTGTAATTATTGCACACAGACAAGTTGGATGGAGGGATGGATCCAAGCGCAGAGCGTTTTATTAGGGAGAAACAGCAGAGCAAAAGGGACCAGGCTGAAGCAAAATCGAAGGGCAGACAAATGGTCGGTAACAGGCGAAGCACATAAGTAGGAGGCTGAAGCACAAGTGGGAAACCCAGAGAGGCAGTCGGAGGCAGGTGACGATCGGGATACCAAATATACGTGTTACTGTACAAGGTTATGATAATCAAACACTCATGAAGCGCCGGCTCAGTAGAGTTGCAAACACAAACAATACCTCACAAAGACTGACAGCAAACACAGAACTCATATAGGGGGTAAACGAGACACAGGTGCAAACAATAATGGGAGATGGATAGGCTACTTTCACAACGAAAGAAAACAGGGCATATTCAAGACCGCACAACGTCCACAACAACGAAAGAAAACAGGGCACATCCAAGACCTCACACCAGTGGTCAGATATGCGCCTATGCTGTGTTGTGTAGTGTCCCCTGTGGATATAACCATCCAAAGGAAGACTGGTTCATCCCTGTTCTAATCTCCACCACTTTCCTTTGGAATGTAGAGAATTCCAAAGGAAATAAAGGCACCCACTATTCAAGACACCCCATAAAAAAATTACTAATGTAAGTGTCTAAATTACTAATGTAAGTTTTTTCAGTACACCCTTCATGTAGCTGAGGGTCAGCACAATCCCAGAATTTAAATCACTTCCATCTACAATAAAGGATGACCATTTTAGAGACCAAAATGTCAAGACAGTGACAGGCCGATTTGGAAACCCTAGCTGTCAGATGGTTTTAATGTTTGGTTGATGTGCAATTGCATATTAAAATCAGGGTGTCTGTGCAAGATATTTCATCAAAAAAAAATTTGATTAATTTTTGTTTTCTAATGAAATCTCTTAGTTTGATCTTTTTTCACTAGATAGACATAATTTAGTTTTTGTCATGAATGACCATTTTGGAAACAGGTCTTTAGTTGATATTTTTCAGTGCTATTCTCTGTGAAGATATTTGGGTGTGTCTTTTGACTAAAATACATGTGCAAGACTGGTGTTCATGGTTGATCGTTTTGTAGCCAAAGTGAGTACCAGCTATTCCATTGTATTGCTGTCAGAGCATGAAACTCAACTGTTCAATGCTGGCTGTCTGAAAGGGCCAATGTTCAGTGTGATCTGTCTTTTATTTAGGACACTTGACACTTGGCATCATACTCAGAGCAGTAATCTGTGGTTATCGACCAGTACTGGGAGAATGTCTTAGGCCATTTGATTTTAGCTGCTTGACCTTTTCCCTGTCCAGATTGTCCCATACAGCTTCAATTGTGCTCAGGCTGGAGTCCTGACTTGGCCAATTTCATTCTGTGTGTTCTCTCTGGAGACGTCCACTCCGAGTTCATCCTTGAAAGATAGTTTCTGTCAGTTAGTCAAAGATGGGCATTTATTGTGAGACTTCCCACTGTCAAATTGTGTATTTTGTTGCTAGATAACTGCCACATGCTGAGCAGTATGATTTTTCAAATGTACTGTTCTCCCAGAGGTGCTCCCCAACTACCCTCAGAGTATTGATTAAAGGCAACCATGAAGCAATTTAGGTCAACACCAGGTTTCCCACGTTAACTCAGGGATTCAAAATGTTTGCACTAAAGAAAAGTTACAGTGTGAAGGTGAGCAAGCCGGTAATAACAATACAAATGCCAGTCTTGTTTTGGTGTAGCCTAAGCAACCTGTTCGTTTTTGTCAAAGATCGTTCTGGTGATTATTGCTCCTATTGGCACTATAGATCCCTGTCCCCTTTGCAGAAAAGTATCCCCAAAGAATGATGTTTCCACCTCACGGGATGGTGTTCTTGGGCTTGTACTCATCCTTCTTCTTCCTCCAAACATGGCGAGTGGAGTTTAGACCAGAAAGCTCTATTTTTGTCTCATCAGCCCACATGACCTTCTCCCATTCCTCCCTGGATCATCTAGATGGTCACTGGCAAACTTCAGACTGGCCTGGACATGCGCTGGCTTGAGCAGGGGGACCTTGCATGCGCTGCAGGATTTTAATCCATGATGGCATAGTGTGTTACTAATGGTTTTCTTTGAGATTGTGGTCCCAGCTCTCTTCAGGTCATTGACCAGGTCCTGCCATGTAGTTCTTGGCTGATCCCTCACCTTCCTCATGATCATTGATACCCCACGAGATGAGATCTTGCATAGAGCCTCTACATTGCATTACAGACCTCTACATGCTTTGTAAGTAGGAAAACCTGCAGAATCAGCAGTATATCAAATACTTGTTCTCCCCACTGTTTGTTGATGGGGCGAGCGTGGCGGACGTGTTGTTCCCTACCCTCTCCACCTGTGGAAGGCCCTTCAGGAGTGGCAGAGGGAGCTGTTTGGCCCCACACTTGATGTGAATGTGAATGGTGGGTAATATTCTGTGAATTCTCACATACACCAGGTATTCCGCTTCTCCAGGTGGGAGAAGGCCGTGTGGAGTAGAATTGTGAGTGCAATCCTCTGGTGCGAGATTGCAATCCATAATGGGTTCAGGGTGCCTTGGACAAGAGTGTAGCAATGACCAAACTTTTAAGCATTTCATGCTTACATAGATATGAGTGCTACTCGTTGATAACCATTTAGGCAGGTTGCCTTTGCAGACTTTGGCATGGGGACTATCAGATTGAAGCTGGTATAACTGGCTGATTTGAAGGTTTCCGTGAAGACACCTGCTAGCTGGTCTGAGCATCCTCTGGGTACACTCCCTGGTATTATGTTCAGTCCTGCAGCCTTGAATGTAAACCTGTTTAGAAATGTTGCTAAGGGTTCGGAGAGCGACAGCACCTTTGTAGATTACTGCAACTCACTATTGGTTGGGTTCCTTGATGGACTCCACTGTCACCTAATTATTGACTTCACCTGTTCCCACTTATGTGATCAGTCACCCTACTTATAACCTCAGTCACCAAGCACTCCTTGTCAGGTCTTTCAATTATTTTTATGTTGGAGACTTATACAAGTATTACCGACTGTACAGTCTTGTGTTCACCATTGTTTTGTTCCAGGTTCTCTTCAGTTTTGTTTGAATAAACTTTGCACATTTGCATCCTATTGCGAGTCCAGTCATCTATCATGACAGTTCCTATAGCTGTATGTTGCAGAGTTATAGTCTTGCATTATAAAACACCAGTTTGGAGGCATTTACTTTAGCAGACAGTATGTTATCATTGTGCTGTGGTCATCATTTACAATAATGAAGATGACTCCATTTCATTGGCAGCCATACATTTCACTATATTTTACAGATAAGGTGGGATGCTGAAAATCCTTTGTCTCTGTACTTTCATCTTTTCTGGGAGATTTCAATCGTTGTCTTAACTATCCACAGCACTATTTTCCCCTGAAGTCTGCAGACTGTTGTTGGTACTTTTTAGCAAACATTAAAAGCCATACAATTGCATGCAAATGGGCCTCTGGATATATTCAGGGCATCTCTGTGAATACCATTGATAAAATGGATTGCACACAGAGTACTTCTTTGAAGTACAGCCGGTTAGACCTACAGCCAAAGTCTCTGAAATGACATTGGTAGTGGCTGGTTGTAGAGAAATTAATATTCAGTTCCCCGGTAAAAGCACTCTTGGACATAACTGCAGTCAGGTTTCCAATTGCAAGCTACCTTGAAACTTGAGATGTCTGTGGCATTGTATTCTGAAACAAAACATATATTTTTAATGACGCTGTTGATGTGCTTCTTGATGTGCCACAGCTGTCAGGCATATTAATTATATTGGTAAAGCTGAAATTCTAACGAAGAGGGGTGTAAAGAAATGTGTTCAAATTATTTTAGAGAAATATGCTTTGTGCGTGTTTGGAACATATCTGGGATTGATTTCATTTAGTTCAAGAAAACATAAATGACAATTTTTATGTTTTTTATATTTTTGTTCATTGAAATTCTTTGATTTCAAATCCACCTTTTTAAGTATTTATATAGAGCCAAATAAAGAAAATAATTACTCTCTGATCTTATAATTACTGAGGCCACTGTAACTGGGTGTACCGAATAAACTGTCCACTGGGTGTAAAATCATCTTAATCACTACGACTGCAATCATGTTGAGACTCCTTATCACATTCACAGCAGTATAGATTTGGCAAAGGTAAAGTTTTCAAAAATAATTTATTGCAAATAAATTAAATTACCACATCAGAGAAGAGCCTCAAATATATTAAAAATCTAAACTTAATAAGGTTATTATTTTTTCACATGACATTTAAACCTGTAACACAGTAAGGACCAAGTCAGACAACCTGGAAAATCTCAAAAAGAAGATAAAACATTGACATTGTCATTAGACACAATGTAAATTTAAATAGTATTTGATATGATTTTCAACAAAAACATTTTGTTATCTCAGTTGAAAACCATAAATTAAACTTAAGGTATATATCTTGGCAAACAGTATGTATTTTGAGGAATTATGAGTTTAGCTGTAAAGGTATAGGTTAGGTAGAATTAACAATAATTCCTTGACTACTACATCTCAACCACTTTCCCTTATGCTGCAACTAAGTGTAGAGATGAGAGAAAAAATTGAAGAGCATATCAAAATAGCATCTTTGTGCTGTTTTACAGTGTTTCACATTGACAATGTGTTTTGTATGATGAACAAAATCATGTCAATACTGTATAAGAGAACTACTTTTATGTACATTTTTACACTTTGATAAGTCTACGTGTAAGCAACATCACCTGTTCTAAAAGACTATGACATCTAAAAAGAAGGAAACTGAAATAGGGGAAAAGTAATATATTTTCTTCGTTATGTCAAATGTTCTGTAATATTTTGTAATAATAAATGTAATAATAAATAATATTTACCTTGAAATTAATTTAAAGACTCAATCTGTATATCGTTATTTAAGGCAAATGAGGAATTTCAACATGCCTTCTGTAGCAGATACACATCTAAAAGTTTCAAAACTGATTGTATTTCTAAATACTTACCATTTTATAAATAACAGTTTGCCTTTTCAATTTTCTGTTCCAATTTTTATTTTTGTATAGGTTAGAAGGACGAACATCTTTAAAAAAGTAAGCCACTGTAAGTGAACATTACCACCAACTTAAGTCCAAGGGTTGATTTGTTCTTAAAATAAGATTACCTTCAAAACTAAACAGGAAGCTCACAAGGTCATGTCTACTAAGCCGACATAATGCAAACTACCAACCGTTACTATTTGAGGGAAACGGGAGGCTAACCAGTTTTTATAAGAACGCAAACATTACACATACCAATGAAATGAACACCAGAGTAAGCTTCTGAGTGCTGTAAACAATCTGATACATTTCCAAAGTGCAACCAAGAAAACCTGTCTTAGATTAGCATGTACCTACCAACTAGATTAAATTAAAGGATTAAATTGCTTAGCCATCAATTGCACACAAGATCCAACTAAAACATAACCTCCGCTTTTAATCAAACCCCTCCGAACTGGGCCACACAGAGTGCCTGGGAAGAAATTCAAGTTAACTATCTTGCCAAATGCAGAACATTTGTTTTACCTTATTATGTTTGGGATTTGATATAGAAACCTTTTAGTTCTTGATCAGATGCACATTTGTCTGTTCTCCTTTTTGCTCACAACAGCAGTTTTATTCCATCAAGTTCAAGTTAATTGCTACTTCATAATGTTCCCTTTATAACCAGCAGATTAAGGTGGAACTTTTCAAAACAAATAGTCTGGATAAGAAACAGTCTCTGGATCAATCCATCAATCCCTGAAGGTGCAGTGTATTTCTCATCTGAGGTAAGAGAGGCTGGACAGATGGCCACCCATCTGTAGTTATCTGCATGTGTCAAAGCAGGATTCCTCATCTGTTTGTGAACACTGAGGAAGAACATTTGGGGCATGATGATGAACAGTAACAGTCTACCAACCACTTCAAGCAATCCTAAAACCCGTTCAAATCCAATACCTTTAACCCAGATAAGCCACAGTGGTTTCTGGGTCCAGGACTGACAGCAGCTTACTTCCAGGTCTCAGGATGGCAGCAGCAATGTGCTCGGCCATCCACTACACCTATCAGCCAGTCAGTTGTCGGCAGTGCTTGCTCCTCCATTGGTGGCAATGGTTTTGTCCTTTGACTTTGACTTGAAAGAGAAGCGTTTGATGAGTCTTCGGGAAAAGCTGCCAGACTTCTTGCGTCCGGCAGTGCAAGAGCCTGAGGAGGCAGAGTCACTAGCCATGTTGGACAGGTCTTCATGGGATTGGCTGAAGGTTGGATCCTTCTTTTGATGTCTTCTACGGAACAGCAGCTTGGTTCCGCTGCGTAGGAAGCCCACTAGAACAAAGCAAAGGAAATATGTCAACGTTTGTTACAGGGATTTGGGATTGCTTTAGCAATTTACAGTAATTTTGTCAACTTTAAATCTGTATTCAATTATCCACACAATTTTGTGTATATTGGAATAATTTTATTGAGAAATATGGCTACTGGGTTTAGCAAGTTTCTCTCTGTAGACATAGATATATAGCAGACACTACATAGGAAATTAATGTTTATTGAGGGTCTTTCAAGATATTTTTCATCTTGACAGCTCAGGACTCAGATAAAACTAACTTTTTATTACTGGTCAAATATTCTAGTGGGTTATTCCATTTTACCAAATGTTACTCTCGTCCCAATTTTGCTGCCCCAACTAACACAAATGTGTTCTGCGAGGCGAAGACTTAGACCACACAGGCAGCGACTTATTATTTTGGGCAGATATTTTCATCATTTAAAAAAATTATTTTCCCCATCTGTAAATGTAACCTACAACCCTACTGTGGCAATGGGCCATCTACTGATGTAGCCACACAGGCCCATCCGGATTTTTGGCAGTCCAGTACCTTTATGGTCTTTGAGGCTGCGTGTCTCCAGGGCCCCAGTTGAGCCTGTTTCAGACTCCACATCATCAACAGATGGGCGCTCAGACACATCCGAGGGCGTGGTCTCATCTGCTTCCTGATGGTGCCCTGCCCCATAGTGGTTGGAGGCCCCTCTTTCTTGCAGGGCAGCATCCATGGCTGCAGCATAGCCACAGGACATACCACAGTCGTCCTCTGAGATAGGGACCTGAGATATGCAACTTCATTAGTTTCACAACACTGAGACCTAAACCTCAATTTAAGATAAAAAGAAATAAATGAAAACTCACAGACATATTTTCAAAACCTAAGAGTAACAATACGTTTATGTACATGTATGTTTTAGCAACACCAGCATAAGATCAGTTAACACCGTGGGTGGTGAGATTCTTATAGAACTGCTGGGTGCGCTATGCATGTAGCATAGAAATTGATTTTAGATTCAATTTTTGCAGTCCGGGCACCACTATTAGGCTCTAACCTTTGATACGCCAGAGATGATAAGTGTGCTCCGTTTAGTGGGAGTCTTCTTGGCCACCTTGCTAGAATTCTCGGTCAACTGTCTTATGGCCGTGTCAGCCACCGGGTCCAGCCCATTCGACAGAGGACTGTCCGCTAAAAACAAACACACAGTCTCAAAACAGTAGACATTCAGTGCCTTCTCTTTCTCTACATTTTGTTGTTATAGACTTTATTTGATTTAACTTAATTACATTTTACACCATTACATTTTTACTTAATTACATTTTACCCCATCAATTCCCCTATTTTCCCCATCTACACAATACCCCTTCAAGACAAATCAAAAACTATTATTAGTAATAAAAAAATGAAATATGTACATTAAGTATCATGACCCTTCTCCATGACAATCCTTGTCAGAAAAAGCAAGCCATGAAGTCCAAAGAACTCAGACAAGCACCAGAGGCTAATTTGGAAACACTAAGAATCTTCCTAGAGTGACCATGCAGACAAACTGGTTCGTCCATTTGGCCAAACTAAATATTTTTGCAGCACTCATTATCAATAAATTAGGGAACGCATTCACAAAACATCTTAAGGCTAAAAGTAGCTCCCAATTTGCTGATTTAGGAGAAACTCTTAAAAATAATGGGCGTATCGGTCCTAATTTTAGGACTCTTGAATGCTTGGTCTAAGTGTATTTCACAAAGCGTCTGATGGCAAAGAATACCAGCAATTTTCACAGTCATCGGTGGTTCTGGACAGAAGTGGGAAAGCCACACTTATTTGCACATACAGTGCACACATACAGGTCCGGAAATATTTGGACATTGTCACAATTTTCATAATTTTGTTTCTGTATGCCACCACAATGAATTTGAAAGGAAACAACTGAGATGCAATTGAAGTGCAGACTTTCAGTTTAAATTCAAGAGGCTGAACACAAATATCATATGAAATGTTCATATATTACAACAATTTTCATACACAGTCCCCTTATTTCAAGGGCTCAAATGTAATTCGGTAAATTAACACAATAATATATAAAATGTAAATGTTTTATATTTTTTTGAGAATCCTTTGCAGGCAATGACTGCTTAAAGTCTGGAAAACATGAACATCACCAAACGCTGAATTTCCTCCTTTGTGATGCTTGGCCAGGCCTTTACTGCAGCTGTCCTCAGGTGCTGTTTGTTCGTGGGTCTTTCTGCCTTAAGTTGTCTTCAACAAATGAAATGCATGCTCGATGGGTTCAGATCAGGGGATTGACTCGGCCATTGCAGAATATTCCACTTCTTCGCCCTAAACTCCTGGGTTGCTTTTGCAGTATGTTTTGGGTCATTGGATGGCACTTCAATTTACAGATCAACTTCGCTGAATTTGGCTGAATCTGAGAATACAATAAATCCCTATATACTTCAGAATTCATCTGGCAATAAACACTAGTGACACAGTGCCACTGGAAGCCATGCATGCCTATGTCATCACACTGCCTACCACCATGTTTAACAGATGATGTGGTATGCTTCAGATAATGGGCCATTCCAAGGTTGGTCTTAGTTTAATCTGTCCAAAGAATGCTGTTCCCGAACTGGGCTTATTTAACTGTAACTTGAATATAATTTGGTAAACATTGAAAATTACAAGATTTGTGTCAATGTCCAATTATTTGCAACAATCTGTATTTTCACATGCTCCTTTTTTGGTTTGAGATGTATCCGACTCCAAATGTTCCTATAATAATGTCTTCATTTTATGCATAAATTGGCCAAGAAGTAAAAGCTGTTCTTCCCAGTTAGGTTGGGTTTTTGTTTGCACAATGTAGCATCCCACATCTTACTAACAGCCATGATTGTTCTAGTCTGATAATTAAATGTTTGCATATATGCATATCCACTCATTGTTTACAAGCTGCCAGACATGTAAGAGGCTGACAATTAGCTGAGCATATACCTGAATAGGCAGTATCTTTCTTGGTTTCATGTTTAACCAATGACACTTAGTTTACATTTTTATTGAAATATCTTTATTTCAATATGGCAACATGACACATCCTTCTACTGTATCCATAGTTTTCAGTCAAGTGATTGCTCTGACTGCCTGGCGGGCAAAACATTGTGAAAACACAGCACAGTGAGAAAACACTGAGAATTCTATGGAGCTAGTGCACAAACTGGTCAAATTTTCTACTTTTACATGAGTGTTTAGATCACCTCACAAAACATGCAAAACAAAGGTATGCAAACACACTGCAAATCTTCCCAAATACAGCACCTGCTGCATTATTTACCTCCTTAAAACAGTGTCATCCCTTTCTGAGCTAAACTTTGGGCATGTGTACAAATACCTTGTGGAAAATCCATCCCTTTATGCAGACTGTTACCAAAATGAAAGTGTACAAAAGTACAGACAGCTATCTGTGCCTTACATTCAGGGTGGGTCAATTATGCAATTGTTTATGGAGTGAAGGAGAAGAAATTCTTCATTGTCAAAGCGAAGTTGAATGCTAATTTACCCAAATGACCATTGCGTTGGTTCTATGGCTGGTCAGTGTAGCGTTGTGCAGCCAGTATAACACAACCTTGTGACAAATGTAATGGTAATAAAATACACGTTTTCCCAATGTCAGGAAACCATTTCTACTGTTTAAATGACCCAACACTGACAGCCTGGGTTGGTGTGGAGAAGGTTGGTGATTTTCTCCTGTATTAACTTTGTTATTAACTTAGCTAATGCTACATGACAAAATAGGTTTAGCTCGACTCACTAACATTAGTTAAGACATTTGAGTTGGATGCATTGGTGCAGACAAAAACAGACCATGCCATTCATTAATTGACCATGCCATTCAATGATTGCAGATACAGTATATACATGGTTAGCGCATGCAATGGAACTCCAACTCTCTGGTATTTAGTATTATAAGTATAACTAGTAAAAGTATTACTAGTAAAAGTTGTCGATGGTGGGCAATGGAAGGCCAAGTGGGCGTTCCGCATATGTAGTGTCGTCACATGAAAACTATCAATTGCTATGATGAATTCACTGCTAAGATGAATTCCTTATCAGCCAATCACTGTGGGCATACTAAGTAAGCTTGTTCATGGAACAGAGCATCATCCATAGCAACAGGGTCAACCTCGCCCTTTCTCTTAGCTTAAGATGTCTCCCCGTTCCTTAGTGAAAATTGGTCTCAGCCGCTTTGTGAATAGGTTTTAAGAAGAATCTCTTAGCTAAGAAACGTTGCTGTTTGTAAGGCCTCTTAGTGGTAAGAATTTTTTTGTGTGAATACGACCCAATGCCAAGTGGGTAGACATGGACTTTTGAGAGCATTAGGAAAACTTTTTCAAGGAAGAATGGGAGAAACAGCCCATATTCTGTTGTGCAAAGCTGATAGACACATATGCAAGAGGACTCAAAGCTGTGATTGCTGCCAAAGGTGCTTCTACAAAAATACTGAATAAAGGGTCTGAATACTTATGTAAATTAGGTATTTCCTGTCTTTATTAGGGGTGTAATGGTATGCTTAACCCACGGTATGTACTGTGGTATGAGGGTCACGGTTTGGTATGTTTTCAGTACAGTGCAAATATGTATTGTCAACATTAACTGAAATTTTTTGGTTATTTGGCAAAAGACGCAACACCAATTCAGGAAGACCATAACACATAATACCAGATGAGAGCACAATCTAAAGTAAAGTATACAATCATATAGTGTGTGTACTAGGCCTACCAGTTTGCTGACATAGTGCTGAAAATCTCCATTCTCAACCGGAGTACGGAGTACACACTCACACACCTACTGCTCTTGTCATTTCTTTAGCCCGATCAGTCTTCTGAGGGCTGCTTAAATGCATTCAGGAAAGTTGTGTTGTTTCTTTGCACTTCCGTGTAGCCCCAGGATTTTAATACTGGGGTGATGTTGGCGTACATGTGTAAACTGTGTTAGGAAGTTTGTCTTTATATGGACTCAAATCTTATGAAGTAATTCAATAAAAAGAATGCATAAAAAGACACGCATTGTACCGATCTGCTGCTAGTTGTCCAAATAAAAGATTTAGTTGAATGAGTCACTACAAAAAGATTCATTACTCTCAAGTAAGTAAAAGGAGCCATTTAAAAAGAATATCGTTTGTGAACTGCAGATCACTATTTTCAACATATTTGAGGAATTATCTGCAGCATAGTCTACTCTGTCAAGCAGTAGCAACATACACCGATCAGCCATAACATAATGACCACCTGCCTAATATTATGTCGGTCCCAATTTTGCCACAAAAACATCCCTGACCCGTCAAGGCATGGACTCCACATTAGGCAGGGAGAGAGGCCAATTATCCTACTGATCGAGGTCAATGCCATCAGGGAATACCGTTGATAGGGTGAAAAATGTAAGTGACAAAGTAACATCCACATGAACGGCAGGACCCAAGGTTTCCCAGAAGAATATTGCCCAAAGCATCACACCACCTCTGCTGGCTTCTTTGATTGGATTGAGATCTGGGGAATTTGGAGGCAAAGTCAACACATTGAACTCTGTATTGCTTAAACCATTTCTGAACTATTCTTTGTGGAAGGGCAGATTATCCAACTGAAAGAGGCCAATTCCATCAGGGAATACCGTTGCCATGAGAGGGTGCACATGGTCTGCAACAATGCTCTGGTAGGTGGTGTGTGTCAAAGTAACATCCACATGAGTGGCAGGACCAAAAGTTTCCCAGCCGGCTTGCCTCCTCCCCATAGTGCATCCTGGTGCCATGAGTACATCAGGTAAGCGACACACACGCACCCGGCCATCCACGTGATGTAAAAAGAAACGTGATTCATCAGACCAGGCCACCTTCTTACATTGTTCCATGGCTCAGTTCTGATGCTCATGTGCCCATTGTAGGTGCTTTCGGTAGTGGACAGGGGTCAGCATGGGCACCCTGACTGGTCTGCGGCTACGCAGCCAAATACACAACAAACTGTAATGCACCGTGTGTTCTGACACCTTGCTGTCAAGACCAGCCTAAACCGTTTCAGAAATCTGAGCTACAGTAGCTTGTCTGTTGGATCGGAGCACATGGCAAACCTTCACTCCGCATGTGCATCAATGAGCCTTGGCCACCCCTGACACTGTTGCCAGTTCACCGATATTCACTTCCTTGGACCACTTGATAGCTACTGACCACTACACCCCACAGGGGCTGCAGTTTTGGAGATGCTCTGACCCAGTCCAACCATCACAATTTGGCCCTTCTCAAAGTCACTCAGATCCTTACACTTGCCAGGTGCCATGATAATGAAAATATCAGTGTTATTCACATAATGTTATGGCTGATTGATGTAGTTATTGTTTTATCAACAACTCTCCGTCAATCCTATTTGCAGTTTACTTAAATGCCAAAAAGCTGGTAAAGTAGACATTTAAATAAGTTTGACTCACAAATCTGAAGTTGGACAAGCTCCAACAAGTACTATAATTTCAATCAAATTATGCTTGAAGGCCACCATTTAAACAGAGTGGACGTATGTTTTTTTTTCAAACGTAACCATCGCATTCCACACAGCGTAGCTAGGCATTTATTAATTCAGGTTCACGTGCAAACTGTATGGTACAGTTACAAATACGTGTACAGTTACATCCTAGATTTCACTTAAAATTGTAATTAATTATACATTTTCGCTATTGCACATCAAAATTAAGAAAAAGTGAAGGGGTATGAATGGAATTATGGTTGCAAAGCAAGTGGAGTGATTAGCCC
Source organism: Esox niger (assembly GCA_016801105.1). NCBI lineage: Eukaryota > Metazoa > Chordata > Actinopteri > Esociformes > Esocidae > Esox > Esox niger. The sequence continues at coordinate 15,701 of JACXGJ010000333.1, forward strand.
GGCTATATGTTAGGGTTAATAGTGAACTTGACAACAACCATAGGAGCAAGTCAGCAAAAACAATTGTTGGCCTGGGCTATGAAGCCATAGAAGAACGTTACTCACTGCTGAGTGTAAAGCTGGAGCTGGTCCTGCTATGACAGCTATCAACAAGGATTGTGGGCCCTTTCTCTGTCACCTCCACTTTAGACATGGCCCGTGTGGGAGATTCATCTGTGTAAGCACAGGGACATTACTGAACATGTAAAGCAGTAGATTAACACCAATGGTGGTAATTATTCCCAAGCAGAGCACTGACCACCCCTCTAAGTATGGTTCCTCTCCAACTTCGTTTCATTTCTTTCTAGTTAGTTTTTCCTAGGCAGCCTGATTTACCTGCATTGCTTGCTCTTTTGGGTTTTAGACTGGGTATTTGTATAAGTATTTGATGATTTAAATAGGACTTTATAAAATACATTAAAGGAATGGCATGCAGTTACATTTCCATCCTATCACAGACTCATTACTATCATTAGCTACAGCCCATTGTCCTGCTGTGTCACCCACCTACTGTACCTAGTTGGCCGAGTCTGGGTCTTGACTGAATGGTGGTCACGGTGGTGACGATGGTGCCGTCAGGCATGATGGTCCGGTCCACATCCACCTTCTTGGTTGGGGTGATGGAAGCGCATACAGGGTTTGCGTTATGAGCTCCACAGTTGTCCACTGTTTCCAGGTACACCAGCTATAGAGAGGATTCAGAAGATAATCAATGTAATGGACAAATGGACATGTAATACCATTGCTTTTGGGAGTACACAAAGAATGGCATTGGGGACCATGGTTCTGAGACTCAGGTCAAACTAATTTGATGAATGGCCTAAGTTTTCATTCCTGGATTAATTAAGGTCACTGATTCTTTAGTCATCTGGCTGTCCCAAGTCTTAGAGCCTATTCACACTGAAATTGTTATATTGAGTGTAGCAAATAGCTTCATCTACCTGGCTTTTGGTGGAACATATTCACCTTTATGTGGGCTGGACAGGTTAACAGGTCAATTGACATTTTCTGTTGGCCTGATATGTAAATGATATGTAAATCACAAATGTGCAGCTACTATACATATTATTGAAATGTCATACTCTTGTAAATGTGAATAGGCTCCTAATTGGTCACAATAAAAAATTACTTGGACATTGAAATGTAATTACTGGACCTATCAATGTAATTATATTTAATTTGTACTGTGAAACTGACAATTACTTACAGTATCTACCCATTCTGGAATAGCTTTCCACATATTACTTGCCACTCACCTCCAAGGTGACCGTAGCATTGGGTGCCAGACCATGACCTGGGCTGACTGACAACACATGCTGACCAGTAGGAGCTCTGCGGAGGAGGTCCAGTTGTAAACTGGCAAAGCCAGGCATGAATTCTGCAAATAGAGAAATTTTTCGATTTAGATCTGTCTGGATATATATCCTTTGAAAAGTCAGCAAGACTTTGCTATTGCTTTTGAGGCACACATCAAACCTCAGGATCTTATGAAGGCTTAATTTGGCATTCGTAAGCTTTAACACTAGAACCGCCAAATGCCTACGCCAATTGGTGTTTGAGTTTGTAATTAAAATAAAACTGCCATTTTGCTCCGCCCTCCTCCTTCCATGACTTTTCCTAAATAGGCGAATATTACATTGTTCCGTTGTCAGAGTTGTAAACTGACCAACAGAAAACTATTTAGAGACTATTTACCCGTTTTTTCCCCTATTCTCCGACCTAATCCGCCAACAGCCCACACCACTTAGCGTTGGTACCCAAATGGTACCCAGGTGCTAGTCACACCTCGCTGAATGAAAGACATCAATGGATGAATGTGCGATACTCCCAGATGAATGAAAACTTAATTAGTCTATTATTGAGACATAATACAAATGATATGGGATACTTATCACATGGGTTATCGTTTTTCAATAGGATATTCAGCTTATTGTGTAGGCTAATTCATCAAATGTAAATCGAAAATGTAAATCTACATTCTTTTAGGAAGGAAAGAGAAACTAAATCGCACACACGTCCTATCATTTCTTTTTGAAATTTCTCTGCTTATTTTACTGAAGAAAAATATTCTACAAATAAATAATATCTCCTCTTTTTCTACAAACTCCTTGCGGTTTTTGGATAACTTATTCATGTTACATATAGAAAATCTTATGAGCCAATAATCTGGGAGACTAGAGCTAAGCATTGGCGTTGAAATCAATCTGATAGCCCAACTACATCCCTGAGGAGACTTGGAAAGATGTGTCGTTCACACCTTATTCATTTCGGACCTTATTTTTTCTAATAACTCCTCTCGGTTTTTTCGATAACATATTGACGTTACCTATAGAAAAATAGTATATGCCAGTTATCTATGAGACTA
>JACXGJ010000333.1:18204-137801 GCA_016801105.1 Esox niger
TATGCCCCTAGCCATCTTTGCACTGGCTGGGGCCATAGTCAGGACATGGCCAAAAGAGGTGACTCTGGCCACCTCTATGGGCTTTGGTTTCCCCAATTGGAGGCAGGTGTTTATTATTGCCTCCAATTGGGGAACCTATTTATGTTCAATGTTTCCACACGGTCGTGTGGTTCATTTTGGTTGTTAGCCGTAGGCTATAGTTCACCCAGTCATTGTGTCTGTTCTGAGTTGTTCTTTTGTTTCTTTTGTTCCTGTCCATTAAAAACATGGATTATTTCTCAAACAGCCGTTCTGCCTCTGCTCTTCTGTCCTCGTACACCGGACACTATGACACTAGAGCTATGCATTGGTGTTGAAATCAACTCAATAGCCCAACTACAACCCACGGTAGAAACCTGCAAAGACGCACCGTTCACAGCTTATTCATTACAAACCTAGTCTTTTTCTAATACGTCCTCAAGGTTTTTTCGATAACTTATTGGCGTCACCTATAGATAAATGTTATATGTCAGTAATCTATGAGACTAGAGCTATGCATTGGCATAGAAATTGTTTTGGACCATGTCTTTTTCTATGTATTCTTTTTTGTCATTTTTTTGTATGATGAGACCTTCAATACACAAATATTCTTGTATTTTTTTAATTAATTTAACCATTTAAAACAAACAAATTCTGTAATTCATATTTTTTTACTATCGTATAGTTTGATGATGACCTAGTAGATGAACTGATGCTCTGGCTGGATTGTGATGCTGTGGAGGAGAACGTCAATGCTAATAGGGATGATTGCTATGCTAATGACGTCAAACGATGTTCAGCTCTGGCAGATATAGGGGGTAAAAAAGGTCTGGCGGTTCTTGTGTTAAGCCTAAAGAGACTACGTTATAGATTCTTCTAATTTATTGGTGTCTTACGTTCCCCTTTGGCAGTCTTCTCCAACAGTTTTACTCTCAGCTCTTTGGTTTCTGGATCCAGATCCCTGAACAATAAAATATGTTTAAGCATTTGTATAGCAGTGCCAAAAAATATGAGCATGTATAAGCATGTATACCAAGGTTTTTCCCTTGGTAATATCATAGACCTTGTTTTCACAGGATACATTTTACGGGGGGAGGTCATATCATGTAATTGCACATGCAAGTGTAACTTACTACATCATAAATTTTAATCAGGTTCAATGTCACTCTCTTACACAAGTAAAAATTCCAGCTTGAAAATCCTACCGTTCACAATTATATTGAACAATCGATATGCTTGTGTTTTGAGAGACATTTAGAAGTTTGTCAAACTGTGCCCTAACCAAACATGTTTGTCTGAGTACAGTATAACTGTTGGTTGCAAATACTGTATTGCAAGTATTGAACACAAAATATCAAAGTTGACCAATATAATTGCACTTTTTCTAAATACATTTTGGCGATTTAGCAGATGTTATTCTGAAAACTGCAATCTTTTTGGTAAGGGTTTGAGCAAGATAACCATAAAAATGTATGATTGTGTGACCATAGTGCACGTTTCAAGCATACATATGAAATCTCTTTTCAGCTGAACAGTCCAAAAGCAAAAGCAATTTATTTTGTTTGTAGCCTACATTTTGTTCCAATTATTGAATATTGTGAAATGTGTTAGCCAAAAAAAATGGAAGCAGGCAAGCCTAGTTCAGCCAACAAACAATTAGAAGGGATGAATGCTGTTGCCCTTGCTGGATTTAAAATTGGGTCTCATATGTGACAGGCTGTATCTCTAACTAATATGCCACTAAGCTATACATGTGCTGAGTGTTGGTATAGCGTCTCAACATTAAATTATTTTGTCATGCATTAACATCACACAATGTCTGAATATTTAGATAGACACCATCCAGCATTGTGTTAAACTAACGTTTCTTATTAAGTTTATTTCCACTACAATAGCATCTATGAACTGTACGGCTTTTGCCACGGCCGTTTTAACAGCTTATTAGCCAGTAATAGGCTAACTAGTATCCAATAACTTACTACTTGGAATAGTCATATGAATTCAGCAATTGCTAGTGAGACTGAAGATGAACTTTGCACTGCCAAAGCCATTTCATTACATGGCACAACAACATTTGTTTTTCTTTCATTCATGAATGACACTGATACAATAACTGTCAAAGTAGGTGATGATATCTGATATTTCATTATTTTGGATTTTGAACTGTGGAAACCCCTCCTCTTTTACTGTGCAAGAAGTTGTGATCTATATAACCCCAAAAAGCATGCATAGATGCGTAATTCAGAAAGCCTCCAGAAATAGTCTCAGTATAACCACTAACAGTTTCATTTTAGATTTAGTATAAAGGTTTTGTCTATCCTGAACAAATTATAATGCATAACTTGTTTTGACTGTGGCGAGGCTCGAACACCAATTGCCTGCATGTCGGTCCACGTCTCTTACCACTACGCCATTTAACAAGGGTCCGTTGGTCAGTCAGTCACTCAGTACAAAACATTCGCTCTTGTTGGCTGGTTCTGCTTACGCAGAGTGGCAAAAATACTGTGCCTATTAAAAGAATGCCCTGCTGATAGTAGATCAGAAAGCAGCATCCCAAATGAGAAATTACATCAATTTCATTCGCCAAAAACTATAAATGTTTTTAGGTCAGTAAGATGGGAGCAATTAGATTGTCTAGTGTGAATTACTAAAATAATCATCATCACAGTTCCTTGTCTAACATATTATGGTGACAGACACTTTACATTTGGCTGTCAGGACTATATGTTTTTGGTATAGCCAAATTGCCAGGACATGAATAAACATTCATGCCTGGATTAAAAACTTCTGTTCAGTCTTTGGTCATAATAGTTATAAAAAATATATACAAAATAATTACAGGGAAGGAAGAAAACATTTCTAATCGAAATCTTGGATTAGCAGACATTCATAGGTTAAAATTACATAACCAACGTTCTCTAGTTTTACTAGTCCCATACACTTGAGGCTAGTTTAACTATTACTGTCATTAGTGTAATTGATGTTTACTATTTTTGATTATTTATTAATGTCTATAATCAGGTTGCCTTACAATGTGATATCCTCGTTCCAGTCCAATGAGGTATCAGGGCCAGGAGGTGCGGGCAGGAAGCGGGTCCTCTTTTCTATGGATGGCTGGTCCAGGCTGACAGTACAACACAGCTCTCCTGAAATGGATCGGGCTGTACAAGCACATGCCACGTACATGTACACACAGTAATCAATATTAACTTTTAAATGTTTTTTGTAAGAACAAGAGGTGATTTGTGGTTGATGTTATACAGCTGACCTGCTCTGAGGCAGGTTCCCCTGAGCTGGCGGAGCAGGAGTCTTCTTATGGGGGCTAAACTCTGGGATTGGGGGGTCAGAGCCGCTGGGGTCAGACCGGTTCCACTGGGGAACTGGATGAAATAGAGAGAGAAATTGAATTTTACACCAGAAAGACAAATCTTCAGACCATAAAACATTGTCATAGCTCCTGATCCATCCAATCCAGAAGGTTTAACATTCCCGTTACACTGAAAATGTTACATCTTGGTTGTATGTTGTTTTCTACAGTTTTTTTTCACAGTTGAGGCCTTATATAATCTGTGAGGAGTGTGACTCTGACTGCAGAATTTGCAGGTCAGTAAAGCAAGTTCATGCTGCATTTTATTTTCCCATCAGTTGCAGCAGATCAAAAATAACACCAGTGGAAGGAAAACAATGCTTTCGGTGCACTTTTAAGTCCACTAAACACTTTGCAGAAATTATGCAAATGCAGATTCGTTTTCATGGTACAATTTTAAAACAAAATGCATGCAACACTCCATTTAGATAGTGTGTACCGGCCATCAGTATCATTGTCTTACCAAAGGGCTGGACACACAGGCCCTGAGGTTGACGATCATAGCTGGCTGGGTACTGAACAGAGTATCCTCCACCAGGTCTCCAATCATGTCCAGGTCTACTTCTGTATCGCTGTCCTGAGCACAAAATACCAGCCACTAAATTCAACACCACCCACCACCAAAACATGAAACCACCCAGGCAAAAATCAATGACAGTTCATATTGCTCTAAATAAAATTACTTGACACTTCTAACATACAGATATTTCTAGATATCCTGTAGTTATACAGTTTCTCTCAAAAGTATTCACCCCCATTGTAATTTTCTAAATATTATTTTGCTGCAACATAAATCAAAATGGATTTCATTAATAGACTTTACCATTGATCAACATAAAAAAGAAAACATTGTCAACATGAATAATAAAATCAGCAAATATTTCTAAAGAATATAAAAATATAAGTATTATATATTGCATAATAATTATATATAGTATTATATGATGTCAATATTTGGTACCTTTGGCAGAGACTACACAGCATCAAAGTTAAAGATGTTTGCAACTCATTCCAGATATTCTCAGTGGGACATATACTTTTTTTGTTTTTAAGTCATTCCAATGTGGCTTTGACTATGTTTTGGGGTCATTGCTCTTTATTCTGTCCCATTAATGCATTGCTTAGCATATGTCCAGATTGCTATACACTTCAGGTAGTATTAAGATACTTCAATCAAGACCCGGGAGAGGAAGTACGTTTTTTACTTGTGGTCACTAGGTGCTGCTGGATGGTTGACTGATTGTCACCACCCTCTCCGTAGTAACCTGCCGGATTGTTGCTGGAGGCTCGTGACTATTTAGTCTCCTACTTCAGTTGAACGTTGTACTCTGTTGATATGGTGGGGAGTGCTTAAATCCTTGGATGAGTGCTGAGATGGGGTGAAACTCTCAAGCTGTGGAAGTGATCGCTCACTGTAACACACTTTGGAATGGCTGTTGACATAACTGTCCTTTCTTCTCTCATTAGATTCATGAGGTAGAGATGCGATGACCCTGCTGCATTCTCCATCGTTAATCTCTGCTGCTGCTGATTCAAGAATCTGCTTCAGCTAGAGCAGCAGCATATTCCTTTTCTTGCTGGTGGGTAGTTAAAACAGCTTCAGTGCACACTTCCTATACTTTCAATTGGGCTTTCTCCATCATGAGCTCCATCTCTCTTATAATAAAGATGGAACGTGCATGTTCTGCTTCAGCCCAGACGATTTGCTGGAGCTTTTTGAAGAGCCACTTGCAACTGACCTAGTCACCTATATGTTCTAACTGAAGAACCCTTAGCTGTATGTTGTCCTGCTGACATCTATTGTGTGCTGCAGCCATCTTGTGTTCCAGAAGTGTTTGTTAAACCCATAGTGTTCATACTTTTCTCTATTCTGTCCCCTTCATGCACTGCTTAGCATACAAGGACAGATAGCTAAACACTTCAGATAGTATTGAGAATCTTCAATGAAGTAAAGTCTAAGTTTTTTACTTGTGGTTCTGAGCAACATGTTCTTAAATATACACCCTACAACACTGTGAACTACAGAAATAAAGTAAATACAAACATTTCAATTACAATTAAAATTAACAGCTGTATGCTGCAGGTAAGTGCGGCCTAATTGGTTATGATATAAGGACTAGTGTTATTAAACACTGCTTCTTTAAGCCATGCAATTTTAAATTAGCCCCCAAAATATAAAAACAATTAGATCTAAAGGAGCGATGACTGTCCTTACACGTAAAGCTTCTCTATGGATAAACATTTTTTTACTCCTGCTTGCTTCAAGGGCAGCCAATGAAATAGCAATTCCAAAAAATGACACAATAGGTGAGAAAAAGTGACAAGTGAATCACAATTAGCAATGTAACCACATAAGGAAATTAATGACAAATGTATCCACTATCATGACACTCCTGCTGGGAAATACATCTTCTCTCAAGTCCCAGGTGTCTTGAAGGCATTAGCAGGTTTTCTTACAGGATTTCATAGTACTTTGCTGTATCCATTTTACTCTCTATCTTCACAAGCTTTCCAGGCCCTGACGCAGAGATGCATCCCTACTAACCTGCGTCATGGTACTGTTGATCTTGTCATGATGATGTACAGGGTTAATCCTGCCACAAACATAGCGTTTAGAGTTGAGGACAAAAAGCTATAGTTTGGTCTCATCAGACCTTAGAAACATCTATCACTTGGTCTCAGAGTCAGGCGTATTGAACTGGAAATAATGTGAAACATCTTGATTGCACATAACAGCACATAAGACTTCATTCAACTTACATTACAAGATTTATGAAATTACAAGATTTATGAAGACAGTTGGCTGCACCACAGCTCATTCGGGTGTGTCAAAAAGGATGAATACTGACTCAAAATATTTTTTTGTTTTACGTTTGTAATTCATTTTGAACACTTTCCAAACTCTTCACTAAATCTATTTTAATTTCATGTTGTAACACCATAAAATGTGGAAATAAATACCTTTGAGAGCAACTGCAGCTTTTGTTCACTAGAAGAAATTGCTAGAGTTAGTGGGCATGACTTAGGCCTGTTACATTTGACAATTTAGCAGATGATTTTTACCAGAGCGACTCACAGGGGTAATTGTGGTTACAGTAATGCTCAAGGGCAGATTTTGAAGGCTCAATGAGTCAATCTTTCTAATAAAACACAACTTTCTAATAAAAGGCCTCTAGGCTACCTTCCACCTCTGCTGAAACATGATCTTCTAGATAATTGTAGTCTCACTTTACTGAGAGATTTGCTGTTAGTTTGAGTCTCACTTCTCTCTGAATCTTGCGTGGGGCCAAGGTGAGGGAGATGGGTTGTTGGGAGAAGGTCCAGGACACCAGCAGACCTTCTTCTTCTACCTCCACCAGACGCACCACCAACTGACAGGAGATAGAAGAGGACAGGCATGTAACATGAGTCTGTGGCCATCTGGTTTAAGTAAGTCTGTAAATGTAGAGCTCGGATTTTCCCAAACCTGTTATTGGGAAGCCAAAGGCTTAAACTTTATTTTTATTTTTGTCCTAGCAATCACATAGTATACAATAAACAAAGTACTCATCAAGCCTTTCATTTGATAAGCTGTGATGGTGCAGTAGGACAAGCCTTTCATTTGATAAGCTGTGATGGTGCAGTAGGACAAGCCTTTCATTTGATAAGCTGTGATGGTGCAGTAGGACAAGCCTTTCATTTGATAAGCTGTGATGGTGCAGTAGGACAAAAATTATAATGATCATTCTTTCTGCATCCTCAGCACCACAACTGGTAAAAACATTTTATGCATGATTTATTATATTTTAAATAATGTTTTTAGTTATAAGGTGATGTAGCATTTGTATGAGATGGCCTACATGGTTTCATACAAAAGTAAACAATACTACTTGAATGCAATTCAATGGAGTGAATGCTCAACAGGATGAACCATTCACATGTACACATGCAAACTTACAAATGCAAAATGGGGAGGGGTCATACCTGGGCCAGCATTGGTTTTATGGTGATCTGGTAGGTGTCCATGGAAACAGCTACAGGGGATTGCTGGGTGACAGTCACTGGGAATGTTACCGTGTCAACTGCACATTTACAATGTAAGACCTGAGGCCATGTAGAGGGAAAAGACAACAGTTAGTGTGTATTGACTAAAACAACTAATTGTGGGTTATAATACTGTACATTTAAAAACTTTCACTAAAAAATCTGAAAAATGGGGTAAGAAAGTATTTGCTTATACAGCAATGGGACAGATTCAAACATGCTCCAGAGGCAGTGGCAGTGGCCAAGACCCTTTCCTAACTTTTCCATTTGAGTTGTCTACTCCTATTTGTTTTAATTCTGCATTGTTGAAAAAGTTCACCCAAGCAGAAATATCAGTTAAGTCATTGTTCACAAAGCATGTGACTAGTACATTTTGGTATGACATCAGATGAGACAGATAAGATAGGCAGGTTTGCTTGTTACTCACCATACTGTTTGCGGATTGGCCTGTGCATGCCACACTATCTATGGTGGCAGAGGCAGGAAGCTGGGTACTGCTGTCAAAGGTAATCTGGATTGAACTCTGGAAGAGAGAGCAAAGAGCAAAAAGCCTCAGACATTGTCCACCAATTTAATTTAGACTGCTTAAAAACACAAGGAGGACGTATTAAGGCAGTTTTGTTGTCGCGATTACATGGATTATAACAGAGTTGGCCGAGGTTGTTCAGGCTTAAATGCCAGAACAGCTGCTGTGAGTCCACATCCTCCGTGACTTCATTGAAATGCAAAAACATCTGATCCTGAGCATTTCTCTGTACCCAGAATTGGGACTAGTGCAGCTCCTCTCGGAAAACGTTGTTTCCTGACATAAAAAAAATCCTAAACTTTGTCTCACCGGATAAGAACTGCCCCATGCGAAATTGGTCCAAAGCAAAGGGCTGATACAATTTCTGGTGGACAAAGTTCAAGGCATAACTCGATGTCTGCCCTGTAACCATTATGTCGTGGCAATTAATGACATACATATTCAATACATATTCCCATAAATCTATTTTCTCTGTGCCATCGCCGCCTGTTCAACAAATGACAGGACAGAGAGTGTATGCACTTCATTACAAAGGCAAATGTAGTGAGCTTTCTCCATGAAGTTGGCAAACAAAAGGGAGAAATTGGCAAAGGGATGAAACATATGCTCCAAATGCTCGGGAAGCCTTGACACGCTTATTAAAAAAGGCTCCTTTTAATGAAATGCCATCGTGCCTTCACAAGATGCAATTTCTTGTTCTTTTTCTTCCCGCCCAAGCCAGAGTCGTCATCACAGACCAGGTGTTCGTTGACTAACAGCAGCAACCAGTCTTTGGAGAAAATGTAATTCCACATAGACTGAGTTGTGTTACTGATCAATGTTCGCAAGATAGCTTGCGATACTTCATTTCCAAATGAAACCAACATGAATCTACACTGTAGCAATATGATAGGTTGTTTTATTTTTCTGTGTGTGTGTACCTGTGTCAGAGGATTAGTGGTGGTATTTCACAGGTGGCTTTAATTGGCTCAGGAAGGCCGGGCTGGGAGAGCTAAACAAATCCCCTATTGTCATAGCATAATGTTTCTCATCAACTTACAGCAATCTCCATCAAACTGCACAGCAGGAGGGCAAGAGGGGGATAGGGTTATTAGCCCAGGTTGTTTATAAGTGTGTGAGTGCCTGTCTTCTGGTGAGAGATTGGGAAATCGTAATTGTGCCAAAGGAATAGAGCCCATAGCCGCGTGTAGATGTTTTGATCAGGGGGTGCCAATTAAGGTCGAGCACGTTGTGGTACTGACCAGATATTGAACGGACAGGCGACAAACGGGCGCAGGGATGGACAACGCGTGCCCATCGACCATAGTGCCTTGCGTCTTGCAAGATGGACAGACTCGCACACATTGGCCAGGGGGTGCTAAGTCTGCGCCGGAGGGCTGTAATACCGGTGGCAGTGAGAGAGCTTTTGGAACTGAATGATCCAGCAGTCTGGATGTGAGCTTCTGTTTTTCGGGTGTCTTCTTTTATTTTGCTGCATGACTACATGGATCAGCTACACAACATGAACAGTGTAAACAACGTGTAGAGACCTGCGTGTATTTGTCCTGCACCAGATCCAAGTGTGTAACTTGTGCTGGTGTGTTGGTGTGAAGTGGAAATCATCACGTTGTTTTGCACATGCCCACTCCCCCTAAGACACCCTTGGAGAATGAGGTCACTGACAGTGATCAGCTACTATTGACAACGACTTTGGGGCAATTGGGAACCGAAGTTGTTGCACATTGCTGGCTCAGGGATTCAAACCACCAACAATTCTTTTAATTGGCCCAGCGCTTTAAATCATACTTTCTGGCTATGGAGGGCTCACTTAGAGCTACATACCTCCTTTCTGTCCAGTGAGCGATTTTGATTAGAAAGTTACTCAACCCCCCCCAATTTGCTTAGCTCTTTAATACATTTGCCTTCTATATGAGCTACCAGCAATACATTTCAATAATTCAAAACATGCAAAGACAAACATTTACCATCGCCAGGAGGCCAAATTACTGTTGAGAAGCATCCCATTTGCCCTCTTTCACTAAAACCATTCACCAAATCTGTGAATAATGTCAAATTGAAAAGGAGACATTGCCCCCTTGATGAAAAAGGTCAAGCTGTGTAAGCCACAATGCATAAAAATATATTGAAAACTAGAAAATATATCAAAAAAGAAAAACATACTTGCATGTAATAACCAGTATAATAGTCTCCCTAGTAAATTCTGTAATACAATTAATTACTACTTTCATATATAAAATCCTACTTTAATCTGCTTAAAACCATGATTTGTTGCACCTGATGTTACAGCACACCATGTATGGAGGAAGGGATTTCAGAGAAGCATGTGATTGGTTTACAGCCTAATGTGTGACTGTCACAGATCCAACTTGTCCTTCTGAGCCACCAAAAAGAGTTTCTATGATGGGGTGGATGCATTCTGTGGTAGGCCCCTTTCTGAGGACATCCATGTTGTCACTTTGTTAAGGCCACAGATTTGTAGGTAGCTAATATGCTCTGAACGGCTTCTGGATGACCAGAAAGGGTTTACCTACTGCCAAAACAGAGAGGAGAGGAAGAGATAACAAAAAAAACTGCTTGTCTCAGCAAATCATCCCTACCCGTCGGGAGGATGAGACGGAGGTCCAGCCAAGGAACAGTGCTGATTTGCAGAGAAAATGTGAAACGTTGCTCTCTGATAGATTCAGCCATTAGGAATCAAAAAAGGATAGGCACAAACAAGTGAGAAGAGACTGTACATACAGCAGGTCAGCAAACCAAGCATTTCAATGGGTATTTGGGTGTATAAAATATTACAGTCCCCAAACAAACTGAACAAGACTATCTATTGTTAGATGAAAAAAGTAAAAACTATGGAAACTAGCAAGCCAAAACTATACCTAGGATCAAGCAATAACACCAGACATTTTTAGTATAACAAAGTCATAGCCACAAAGGGTGAACTGTAGCAAATCATCTTTATAACTGTAGTGCTGCCACCCGTCCATCAACACAAACAGCCAGACAAGAGTGTCTTGTGTAGCTTAGTTGGTATCGAAAAAACAAAACGCAATTAGTACCTGTAGGTTTCTGGTCCTCAATGTAAACAGACAGACAGTTGTCCTTTTCATGTCCTCATGATGCATGCTTTGATGCTCCTCACTGATGACATCACCCTACCATGCATTATCTACGACATTGCCAAGCCAGCTTTGTTTTGAGTATTTGCTACTATCCTGAATGGCTTCACAATTTTTGACATATAAACAAGCCACTAAACAAAGGAGCCCTGCTGTAACAATTCCTCCGCACACATGCCTCTGGCTGAGAAGCTGAGTCATCACAAACATAAAGCTACAGCACATCTCTCACAGTCTCATGAAAGGACTCACAAGTCCCTGTCCCAAAATGAAGGCAAAAAAGCTGTTGTTACACACACTCATAAACAAAAAATCGAAAAAGATCTGTTCCAGAGTTAGGGTGTGCGGAAAGTGCTCCATGTTTTATTTATTTTTATTTGAACTTACATTTTAGTCATTGATCTGACCTTATTCAGTTAGTGCAAGTATCTTTAGATAGAAAGGATCTTTGTTAAGGGTGCCAATCATTCTGAGGATGACTGTATGTATGTAAACTTTGCTTACATTATGTGTATTCTTTCTGTCTGTATTTGCTGCCTACCACTAACAGCACCATTACAGTAAAAGGATATGTATGGGTAAATGCGCTTAGCAAACTCAGGAGATTTTTATTAGATTGAAAACTATGCCTGTGTTGTAAACCTCAACTAAAAAATTATAAAGGATCTCCATCAGACAGATAACCTGCCTTCTGGACCCCATACACTCCACTTCCCCAGACCATTTCTGGTGACCTTCCATTCCAGAAATCTCCTATTCTTCACTCCCCTCAACTCATCCTGTTCTTTTGTGACTTCAACATGGCTAGGGTCACTCTCCTCAAGATTTCCCTGAGATAAAAAACAATAGAGAAGTATCCTTTTTCTGAGCAGGCTGTAGAATTATCAAATATTAATATACAGCAGAACTCCTGACCATCTTCAGATAAACATCTGAAACCAAACTTCTTTAACCTTACCCATTCAACCCAATTTTACATTGGTAAGAAGCCGGTAATCTAGCGGTTAAAGCAGCTGACTGAAATCCCATAGCTGGCAAACTTGTTTTTTGTTCTGTTAGCACTTACTTTTGCTGATAGCTACTGAGGTAAATATACTGACTATGATTATGAAAAAGAAAGGCTATCCCAACTAGTTTTTCTTAACATGAACGCATTAACTATTTGCTAAATGAATACAATTTTAAATGTTAAGGGGGTTATTGGGTACTTGTATTTCCAACTTAAACAGTGTCAAAGAGCTCAGTGTGACATAGAATTACACATTGGTGGCAGGTAGACTTGCAGAAGCACATGGCCTGGAACTGAAGGTTGCTAGATCTTAACCCATAGCCGATAAAAAATAAAACCAAAATTACTCCTAGGGCGCAAATATGGAGAGGTATGGGTTTAAAAGTGGAAGCCAGTTTTCGGTTGGAACTTGTGCGCAACTGCTGACAAAAATAATTTAATCCTTTAATCCTTAATTACACAGCAATACTGTATGCTTAATCGCATGTGTTTGTGTGTGCGCGTGTGCATGTGCGCACGCCCCTTAGAGGACATCCTTCTGTTGACATCCGCGTCACACGTAACCAGCTGTGCAGAGCCGTATGTCAAATCCCTGGATTACCCAGAGAGGGAGGGATGGGAAAGCTTCTTAGGCAGACCCGCAGATCGTTACCAAGGGACCAGAAGTAAACACGTGCAGTGTGGGAAATCTTAACACAGCTGCCTGCAACCTATATCCAAGTAACCTACACCAACTTCACACTTTCTCTCCCTCTGTCAGGCAAAGACGTCCAAAGACGACTTTAATCAAACTGTTTGGATCAGATTTAACAAGTGTCACTATCAGCTGATCAACACAAATCTAGACGAATACATACACACACACAAACAAACACATGTCCATATAACAAGGTGATTTACATTAATCTGTATTTTTTTTACAGATTTTACTTCTATATTTATCTTAAGTCAATATTCCCACTCACACAGGCGTAGTATGCACTGTGTCTATCAACAAGGAGACCCCTGGTTCTAATCTGATAAAAATTGTGCAGCATAACTTTAACAGGCAGTCAATATCCTTGTCCAGGATCTTCTGGAGAGTGCAGGTGCCAGGAGGACAGCAGTGTCGGTTATACCCAACTACGTGTGTGTGTGTGTGTGTGTATGTCCACGGCAAACCCTGTGTGTGAACTTGGGATTCATCCGTCACATTGTATCAGACACTTCGATGTCAGATCAGACACTCCGGGTGCTGCGCATTCCCTTGGGTCTGTCTGGAGAGAAAACTGTCTCACCGTCTCCTTCACCGTCACCCACCCGCCCTCCGAAAGGAATTTTTTGTCTCACTTGCCAAGGGGACCAGTATTAAAAAAAATCCACCAGCCAAGCATATTGGAGAAAATCGGAGAAAATAATAAATTGCCTATTTGTGTCGCGTATACATTAATTTCAGTACATTTCATTGAGATAATAAGATATTATGTTGAATACAAACTTTTTATTTCCGCTAACAAATTTGTTGTTTCTGCTTTTCTCTTTAGAATACTGTGCGCACACAGAACATCTTGTCACCACAGCCTGAACATCATATTGTAGCCAGGCTCTGCCAAACTCAATTTCTCACAACATTTAATTTTTCTATATGAAGCTACAAACATGTTTTTATGTATTACAATAACACCATCCCTTTACATCAATCTCTTTTTACATCAGTCTCTCTAAGTAACAACAACATGAAAAACATAATCTTTTTTATATTTGAAAGGTTCTCTACATTAACTTAAGCTCTCACCATTTCTCAATTTTCTCCACATTTCTCAACATTAATATGCATTAACTTATATAATTTATTATTTAAATAGTAATTTGTTTAATTTATAATTTTACCCCACATAGTTTTCCTAATTTTTCACAATACACATATCGTAGACATTTATATTGAAAGCAAAATACAAAAATGTAATGTGTTAAAGTGGTGCCTTTAGTCCATAAATCACTGAATGGTTTAGGCCATAACCACTTCTCTTTTCACACGCCTATGACTGAGCACGTGTTTTAATTCTATTAAAAAAGAAAATCATATTCTATGTTTGATAATTATGATGTTTTATTGTTTTCAATTCTAGTATTTGTTTTTATTCTGTTGTATTTTTATTTATATATTTGACTTTGTAAAGCACATTGAATTGCTTCTATGTATGGACAGTGCTATATAAATAAACTTGCTTACTAATACAGTACACAGCGTTTCAGTTTACGGTGGCATGTACCAACATGCGAACCAAATAGATTCTGGACTTGAAAGGAGGGATCTGCGCATCTTATCAGCATCCAGGTGTCCTTTGATATGCAAGGTAGGATGTTGAAAGTTTATTTAGCTACATGAAGCTAAATAATAACAGTAGGCTACTTCTACTTGTCATTTTCCTGCTCTTCATCCACATTAATCGCCTTTGACTCTATTCCAAGCAGAAGCCTGAAGGACCAGTCATGTGAAGAAAAACCCAGATTTCCAAGAGAATTTACAGGTCTTTCTGACACTATCAGTCCACCCTTGTCACAGGCGTGGCATACTTTAAGTCTTTATCTCGTACTTATTCCTTTTTACTTTTTTACCAATAACAGTGTTAAGGGCCTGTCCCCAGCCACAGCCGCCCCTGGACATGTAATTTCTTTCCTGCAATGTGAGCTCATAGTTTGCCCGATCTAGAAATATAACCGTGACAGTAGGCAGGTCAGAGTGTAAACGTGAGCCACAAATTCCTTGGTCGCCACAGTATCTGTTACCGGAAAACACGCTTGACAGGTGCTTGCGTGTGAGGATCGGAGAGAGTGACAATGGTGACTTGGCTATTGAGCACTAATAATTCTGTGGCAGAAAACCACACCGTACCCCCTCCAGCTGGTTTTTCAGGACAGGTGTAGTTGAGGATGAGAGGCATAAGGTGAAGAACAAGCAAGGAGGAACTGGAGCAGAAGTCTCAGACCTATAGACTGACATGTATCACTCTGCGCCAATCACATCAGGTTTAATATCATTCAAATTTAGGAATTTAAAAATAGAATACAATGACCTCTAAAATACATCTGCAGGTGGCCAGCAACCGGAAATGTACAGGTTCTAATCCCCTAGCAAATAAGGTGAAAAAAAGGGTTGGACTTCCTCTTTATAATGGATTATTTCTGAGTAATACTTCCATTAATGTGTTCATACTTTGCTCATTAGGTAAAACCTACAGGTAATTGCATTTACATACTCGTATATAGATCAATGATACGTTCTAATACTACCTCTATGGCTAAGATTGTCTAGATAAATCAAAGCTTTTAATACTGGCTGGCTACAATGTCTCAGGCCTTTAGGCAATAACAGAACGCATCTCATGTTACATGTGGCTAGGGTAAACCATGGCGGCGTAGAGACAAACTGGCAAACAGCCATGGAATACGTTTAACAATCAAATAATATTGACTCAGTAATATGGGGTCCGACAATGTCACTAGCAATTGGATTGTCACTAACCAGACAGCGGCAAAGCCAATAATGAATTTACAAAAGAAAACTGCTTTACCTCCATGTTTTCTGGGTCTGACCCAAACCATTGGTTTCTGTGACCAATCAGAACATTTAGAAGAGTAATTGTGTTGAATAAACGGCTGTGGGTGTGGCTTTTGGCTACAGCAATTACTTCAGGTTGTCAGGTAAATGGACACTGCATTTGCACACAATAAATACTTTTAGTCTTATTCCATGTTGCCACATAGATTGCGCCAAAGTTTAACAGAGGAAATTGCAACTGTACTATCTTTGGCAGTTGACCCAAGTTCAAATTTAACACCACATGGGTAAACAGCTTTTTTTCTGTAATTTCCTCTCCTGGCATATTTTACTTACAGACTGACTTTGGAATTTAAAGAACAAATGACGTAACCATGCTGTAACCATGCTGAATGCCCTGACAACTGGGTGGCTAAATCTGGATTGCTGAACAGGCAGCAGCATTTAATTAACCAGAGAGAGATAAAAATGGCATGAAAAGCATTTAACTAAACGATTCTACTTTTCTCTGTCACAGAATTGGTGCCTCATTGATTAGACCAAGATTTGAGTTACTGTGCTAATTATGCTGAAAAAAAAAGCAGTGTGCTATAAAGTGACCCACTCCAGAAAAATGCTGCTGACACATGCCTCAATGTTTCTCTTGCATTTCATCTCTTTATTAAGATGTTATTGTTAACTTAGCATAATGCACTGTTCACATTGCTACAATCTAGATGAGAGCATTCAGGAGTATCATTAACGGGATTTGAGAAAAAATATTCATCCCCAGGCCATCAGATTATTAAACAAACTGCCAATCTGAAATGCTATTTGATCGAAACCTTAAAGCCTGTTTCCACACAATTTCACCTCCGGCTCAGTTCATAAATCAAATGAACATGATTCGAAAGATGTAAAGCAACCAATGTTCTCTTGTTCACACACCATTTGTGGACACACAGCTTTTCTTTGTTCACACTCTAATGATCATCATACCCACACATGGGCGTCTTATTAAAAAATGTCTTAAAGGCAGATCTGGCCTGAAGGCAGAAATTATTATGAATGGTTGACACATTGTCGAGGGTGGAGTTTTCCAACAAGCTGAATGCTCTGAGAGGACATTTTACCCACGCAGTGCTTGACCCTTACAAAAACCATAAACATAACTCTTACCCTTACCTAAACCCTAACTCAACTGTCTTAAATGTTAACTTCAGTTGAATGACTTCAAAGAACGGAAAGAAGCTCCGCCCTCTCCACTGAGTTAAACAGTTGTATACATTTTTGCGTCCAGAACTCATCTGCGTCTAACACCTGTTTGAATACCTGTTTGAATTCATTTCATTTTAACAAGATTCCCAGTCCCTACAGATGAGAAGCATTCCCCCAGAATGATGCTGCCACATTATTCTTTACACTAGTGATGGTGTGCATTGAGGCGTTAGCAGTGTTAGGTTCGTACCAAACATAGAGCTTTGTCCCCAAAACTCAATCTGACCACAAAACCTTTTCCCACATTGCAGCTGGTTCACACTCATGCTTTCAGTTGGTTCTTTGTGAGTAACTGCATGTTCTTGCTAGTTCAAAACAGACCAGTTTTACATAGAGGTATGCATATGATTTATTTGTGCACTATTACTCCACTTCCAGTCATGGAACTCTGTAGATCCTTCCATGTGATTGTTAGCATCTCTGTGGCACTTGTCAATGCATGAGTGGTGCGATGTGGCTTCCTTTTCCTGATTATTGATCAACTGTGCCCATTGGGTTATCCAAACCATTCACATAATTTTGTAAACTTGTCCAAATATATGCATTTGTATTACTTTTACCTCTTATTTGGTCAAAATGTTTTTCCAGATTCACAACCACTGATCATTCAAAAGTGGGTCTTTTAATCCAGAAAACTTGGATTATGCCTATTGTATGGTAATGGTGTCCTTGTTAGGACAATTTCTTTGTGTAAATTGTAAGATTCAATAGCACAGAGATGTAATACTAACACAAGCAACAAATACAAGCTTTAAAGCTTTGTGTCTATTCCCTGTGCATCTCCCTGAATAACGATGATCATCTCCAAACAAGGGCACATGTCAAAGTCTGGGTTGATCTCCCATCTCCTAGAAAGTGTCCATTCCCTGTGTCCTACTGTTACTATATATACAGTGGATATAAAAAGTATACACACCCTTGTGTAGACTTTTTTTGTGATATAAACAAATTAGACAGAGATAAATCATGTCAGACATTTTTCCACCTTTAATGTGAAAATGTATTATTGGGTAAATTCTCTTTAACTGACTTAATTGTTTGAGAGCCAATTCAGCTACACCCGTAAACACATCTGCGACATAGGCGGAAATCCCGGAGGGGACACCCCCCGTTCCCAGGGAAAACTATGATTTGTCCCCCCAATATTTCACTGTAAACATAACTATGTAATTTCAACAATATTTATAAAACACAATGAAAACACTTGTGCTGATTAAAGACACTTAACAGCGAGTTGGTACGTAAAAATACTGCTCTTTGCCTCTCATTGGATTGATCCAGTGCCCCCCAGCCCTCAGTAGTGTCACATCAAGCATGACAGGTACAGCGCTTGTGTGGGAATGTGACAGTGTGAGTTTTTCGTTGTTGGCTGACATTCAGGAAGTAGTTCAAGCAAAGTATATGTTAGATATTTCTTTACTTCTACCACTCAATACAATAAAACACATTTCTACACACCATCAGCAGCCTTCATTTTTGCTGCACTGAATTACAGGTCACACTGTTAGCTAGCGGTTAGCTGATGTTAGCTAGCAAGCTACAGTAACAATCTATCAGCGTTTGCAGCTGTTTAAATTCGACTCAACAATACAAGTTTGCAATGCAATGTATTTATTGTTCCTTAGCTGGCAAAGTGACAGTTTTCATGTCTATCGTTTGAAAGGCGGTTTGTTCATGAGAACATTTTAAGTAATTACCCCCTCCAAAGTTGAAATCAGATTTTCACCCCTAATCGGCTTTAATGTGCAACCAACACAAATTTGGGACTACGAAGTTAGGATTTTCAAGTAATTCATGTAAAGGCACTAAGACTCATTCTGATCTTTTTTTCACCAAATTGTTACCAATCCTATCATCAGATATTTTCAAAACATATCTACTTTTCAGACCTAAGCTAGTAGGTTGCCTGTGTAAATGCTGCCAGTGTCTTTCTGGATTCAATAGATTTGATGCATTTTGACAAACCAGGCTTTGTACAGCACAAGCATTCACTCAGTAGTGGGTTAAAAAGAGAGGTCAGATGGTGGCAGAGTACCAAGGAGTGTCCTCTTTCACCCTAGAGTTGCAGTCCACCTTGGCAGTGTGCTGTTTGATCCCCGTCAAAAATACATGTTGTCTCATCCACGCATACACTCAGCCACAAATATACAAATCTGTCTGGTCGTCGGTAGGGGATTCTGTTGCTATAGGATTGTAGTCAGAGCAGTGGGATTTGATCTAGACAATTCAAAAGGTGTAGTTTGCAGAATGAAAGAGGAAATTGTACAGGAAGACTGTGACCATGTCCAACACAGGTCTAGCTAGCGCAAGGGATAGACACTGTGTGTGGGACTGGCAGCGTGACAGGGAAACTGAAGGGCTTTCTAGGCTTGGATGTTATACTGACAGCAGTTCAGCATTAGCCAGTAATGGAGAAGATGGAGAAAAATGTGCTTGATAGTCATTTCAGGTCTGAATTAGACTGGATACATTTATTAATGAGAGCAGCTTCTCATTACAGCGATTCCTTAAATACCACTCACTATTACCTGTGTATTTCCATACAGGTGAATGGGCAATATTATATCATTCTAAATATATAATAATAGTTATATAATCAAGAAAACATGTTTTGCTGCCAAACA
Organism: Esox niger; assembly: GCA_016801105.1. Lineage (NCBI taxonomy): Eukaryota > Metazoa > Chordata > Actinopteri > Esociformes > Esocidae > Esox > Esox niger. The sequence continues at coordinate 37,686 of JACXGJ010000333.1, forward strand.
GCACAAATGTTGGGGTTTGGCTCCCACTCACAGAAATCACATCTCAACGGCATAACACATCTCAATGGCTTCTGCACACATGCAAAAATGATACAATACACAAGAATCTGTTTGTCTTTCTCTCTCCTGCTTATCCTGACACTCCAACACCCACACACACTTCAAACAATGTGTAGCCTGCTACCCACCTGGATGGTACAGCACACATGCACACACAGACACATGCACATTACGACACCATATTTTACAAATTCAACATTGCAACCACTTTTGTGGCTTGGCAGTTGTTGTCACAATAAGCTATCTGTAACAGACTAATTATATGGATGCTTGGTTCTATCAACATGATGTAAAATGAATAACTCATGCTTGCCATGGAAAAGCCTGAAGCCCGAAAAAAGAAAACATACACAGAGCGGTTAAAACAGCCTAACGTACCCCTTGTCTGTTGGCTTGTTCATTGAGCGCTTTGACCCATGCTCTCTGCCAGTGTTCCCGGAAAGACTTGAAGGAGAATAGTGATGTGAGCAGACCCTTTACACCCGCCTCAGAAGCAGCTCCTCTTCCATCCCGGCCAAAACGAAGCTTCAGCAGGCTGCCCCACACTCCTCCAGCCAAGATCTGGTGGGAGGGGCGGAGAGAGGGGAGCAGCCTGGATGTGGCTCCCGGGCCCTGGGTGAGTGACTTTGGGCTCTGGGAGCGTAGCACTGTCAGAGAGTACTGGATCAGCCAGGCCAACACGATAAGTAAAGAGGCGAGGAAGAGACCAACCAAGCACAGCCAGCTTATGTACTGGAGCATCTCCATCATCATGCAGACCTTGTAGGGTTTCTCATATCAGCAGACTGGAGGATTAACTGTGGGTCTTCTTGTTGTATGCCTTTAGGTGTGGAGGGGCAGGATAACAGTTGGTCAAAATGCAAGCAACATAACAGTATAATACTTGAGATAAATCGATGTTATTGAGAATGCCTATTTCAATAGCATGTTTATAACTAATCTATTTAAAATTCGAGACAGCTTTTACGTCAAAATGTACTTGAATAACTATCCTTGACACGAATCACAAGTTATATTTGGAATGCATGAAAACTGTAGAAGGTTACCCTCACGTGAATTTTTCAAGCACACTGCGTCGTGTCAAAATGTGCCAAAATGTTGCCATAATTAGTAACACAACATGCATTACGTAGCTCTACAGTAAAATAACAAACAATGTTCAGACAAACGTTGCTATTTTGTTGATTTTAATTGCACTGTGTGTACCATATAGTTTTGCATTTCAAGTGAATTTTTGAAACGCTAAATTAGTTTACCTTTTATTTCTCGAAAGATCTGATCTCACCGTGCCACCATTTAACTCAGCGGAGCCATCAACAGCAAGAAATCCGTAACATGTAGCCGGCTACATGTCGATTGCCAGTAACCGCTACATTGTGTCCGTATTCTGAATGTGTTTCTGTAGTCAACATCAGCAGTTTTGCAGTATCCGGATCGACGTATAATTTATATGTATATATTCAATATTTTTCATTATCGGATATCACCTCAACTGCATTATAGCATGCTTGTACCCTCCCACCTCCGATCATGTACACTACAAAGTCAGCAATGGCTATTGCGCAGGAACTAAGGAACTGTCAAACCGTAGCACAAACAGCGCGTAAACCACACACACACTTAAAGGGCCACGCAGCGCTTTTCATTTTTTAGGAGGTCCTCTGGGCGAGCAGGCATCCCTTTTGAGCGTGGTTGGACAGCGGTGGACAGTGGTCGTATAATGTATGATAGAATATATACTTACAAAATGTGTAGTGTTGGTCCCATATTTAATAAGCCTGAAATTAAAGATCCTATTAATATTCAATAAACTCAAAAAGATAATTTCTGTCTAATGAAATCTATAGATTAGGGAATTATCAAGTAATTTGTATAAACTATCATTATTATTTTCACTATTATTAAAATACACAAAAACTATAAATACATGGCCATTTTATATCGACATGTATATAGATTTAAAATGTTTCAGATCAGTGTGCAAACACCAGACCAACTGAAATCTTTGTGGAGGAAAAATGACAAATAAAAACATTACAATACCCTTGTTGCATAAGTGTGCACACCCTCTTATAACTGGGGATGTGGCTGTGTTCAGAATTAACCAGTCACATTCACACTCATGTTAAATCGAAGTCACGTGCCTTCCTTTAAAGTGGTTCTGAATAATCACAAATAAAGTTTAGCTGTTCTAGTAGGATTTTCCTGACATTTCCTTAGTTGCATCTCAGAGCAAAAGCCATGGTCCGCAGAGAGCTTCCAAAGCATCAGCTGTTGTGGCCTGATGAAACCAAGGTTGACCTTTCTGGCTATAATTCCAAAAAGTATGTTTGGTGCAAAAACAACACTGCACATCACCCAAAGAATACCATACCCACAGTGATGCATGATGGTGGCAACATCATGCTTTTGGGCTGTTTTTCTTCAGCTGGAACCAGGGCCTTCGTCAGGGTGGAGGGAATTATGAACAGTTCCAAATTGTTTGGCACAAAACCTTCAGGCATCGGTTAGAAAGCTGAAGAGGAGGTTTACCTTTCAACATGACAACAACCCAAAGCACACATCCAAATCCACAAAAGCATGCTTTCACCAGAAGAAGATTAACATTTTGGAATGGCCCATCCAGAGCCCAGACCTGATTTCAATTGGACATCTGTGGGGTAATCTGAAGAGGGCTGTGCACTGGAGACGTCCTCACAATTTGACAGATTTGGAGCACTTTTCCAAAGAAGAGTGGGCAAATATTGCCACATCATGATGTGCCATGCTAATAGACTCCTACCCAAAAAGAGTGCTGTAATAAAATCAAAAGGTGCTTCAAAAAAGCATTAGTTTAAGGGTGTGCACGCTTTTTTCCCTTCAAAGATTTCAGTTTGTCTTTCAATTGAATTTTTCACGTAATATTAAAGGTGGAAAAAGTTCTGACATGATTTATCTTTGTCAAATTTTTTACATCACAGACACCTGGCATTTTAACAAGGGTGTGTAGATTTTTTATATTCACTGCAGAATATAGAAATAGCATCCCAAAACAGTTAGAATGTTGCAGTAATATAATGGAGAGATAACTTTATGCCAGAGTCTGAAATGGCAATACAGCCTTGTAAGAAAAAAAACTGAAACCTTTCAGGGGACCTTGTACTGTTTCCCCAGTGCAATAACAGGTGGTGTTCTAGTCTCACAATAAAGCATTTAAGACAAAATCCCAACATGGTCTGAATCTGTCAAGAAAAACCTGTAGGTTTTTCTTGTATCCCAAAACATTCTTCTGGCAGTTTTGGTTGAAATCTTTCTTGGCCTGCCTGACCTTAGCTTGGTGTCAAGAGATCCCTGAATTTTCCACTTCTTAATAAGTGATTGAACAGTACTGGCTGGCATTTGCAAGGCTTTGGATATCTTTTTATATCCTTTTCCATCTTTATAAAGTTCCATCACCTTGTTATGCAGGTCTTTTGACAGTTGTTTTCTGCTCCCCATGGCTCAGTATCTTGCCTGCTCTGTGCATCCACATGAGAGCTAACAAACTCATTTACTATTTTAACACAGACACCAATTGCAATTTGAAAAGCCACAGGTGTCAGAAAATCACCTTCAAATGCCATTTTCACCTGTGTGTGTCACCTTGTGTGTACTTTTGATTAGGGCCATTTGGGTTATTTCTGTAATCATTCTGGTTTAAAACGAATCCAAACAACTATGTGATGATGAATGGCTTTATATGATCACTATCCTTCAATAAAATACGTTTTTACATGATCAGTCATATTTTGAAAATCAATGCTGAAATTTCACAATTTCTGCCAGAGTATGCAAACACTCCTTCCAGTTCTCAGCTGCCAATGACTGGAATGATAAAAATGTTGTTCCCCCCGCTGCCTTCAAAGTACATCTGTCTGAGCTCTTGTTCGTTCACCATATGTGTTATCTCTCTTCCATCATTTGCGCACTGTTTTGCACACCCTCACTCTATTTTCTCTGCTATTTCCCTCATTGCATAGTAGCACAGATTGTACCTGCACTGCTGTCATATTTGCTTTATGCTCTTTTGCACTATTCCATTTACTCAGATATGCTCAAGTAGTCAAATGTTATTCCCCCTACCGTTACTGCTATATAATCTTTGCATACCAATTGATTTACTTTGAACAAGCTGTATAGATTCTTTACTAAATTCTGTATTTTCATATAGACTTCCTATTGTATTTGTATTTGGTCATTACCATACCACTTCGACATCACCATGCACAAATTGTATATTGATTCTTTATTCGATCTGTATTATATGCAGACTCATTATTGTATTTTGCATGTTTATATTTCATGTATGTAACGTAACTATGTTGTCCAGCACGTTTATGCTTTATCTTGGCCAGGTTGCCGATGCAAATGAGAATTTGTTCTCAACTGGCTTACCTGGTTAAATAATGGTTAAATAAATAAATACATAAAATATATATATTTGATTTAACCTTATCTTGATTTTTTAAAAATCTCTATTTTCTTGTAATCCATTGGATGTGGTCTTTACGGTGTATTTTAGGATGTAGTGTACTGTATTTAGATATTTGGAGTTATTAAAGAAAACGTATTAAATAATGGCACGTTCCGTGTTACATTGTGCGTCTGAAACCCTTAAATAATATAATTTGATATGACGCTGAGATCACTTACGCAAGGTAGAATTGTCTATTAATAAATGTCTAAATTATTAACTCATCAAAGTGTCGTAAATTGCCAAATACATAGTACACACCAGTTCATCTAACCGGAAGTAAACGTGGACGTTTTGTTGTTAGGATTAGCGTCATACCAGCAGCACTAGACTTCCGGCTTTGGATTTTGCCTTCAGAATAAATGTATGCACTCCAAAGCTATGCGGTACGGAAGGAAATCTGAAGAGTTAAAAAAAACGTTTCTAACTTTATACTCCAACCTTTGGATAGCAGTTAATGAAGTGAATTTTAAACTATGATTATATATTTATATATTGGAATTTGCAGGAAAAATTGTGCAGTAAGTTTCCATTAAAGTGTGGTGGAAGAGACTTTGCACGTTCCCCACCAACGCAATATCTTAAATTTATCCGCAGGAATGTGTCGTACAGAGAGGCTTTTTTATTTGCCTTTACCACTGACTCAAATGCAGCACTGTATGTTAATGCAACTTATTGTAAAATCATATTTAATTAACAAAGAGAGGTAAATGGCAAATGTCAACTATTACGTGGGGACCCTTATTTTGAAAGATCTTGATTATGAAGTCCTTTTACTGTAGCTTGCAAGACGCTGGTGTCTGAGGGTTCTAGTTAGATTAGGGTTCGACCAGGAATAACGAGGAACACAACAAACTCACAAAACACTTCACAGCAAGAATTATCGCCATGATACGCTGCACTTTTCTTTCAGACACCATTCATGCAATTTCGCAGCTGTTATGATTCGACACTTGTTTCGATAGCTTACGAAGCACATAGACTGTCCGTACAAAGTTAGCTAGCAATAGACTCAGCAATTACCAGAAAACATGACACCAATTCCTGTTCTACCCCTTATAATTAATGGGTGCATGTCTGCCTTTGGGGGCTTGGCCACGTTAAAACTAATTCCAGCGTTCAAAGACCACTTCATCTCAGCCAGACTGTGTGGGATCGATCTGAACAAAACAAATAAGAAGGAAGTGTGAGTTTAATGTACTAATGTCCGTTTTCAACGTTGACACGTTGTGATTTTGATCTGACTTACTCTTGTCACTTGCCTCACTCTTCTGCAGTCCGGAGTCTCAGGGTGTCATCAGCGGGACCGTGTTCCTCATCATCCTCTTCTGTTTTATCCCAGTGCCTTTTCTCAGCTGCTTTGTTGGAGACAAGTGCAATGGCTTCCCACACAATGAGGTGAGTAAGGCAGCTGGGGAAGTTACTGACCTATACTCTTATTATTATGCCTGCTAATCTAATAATGCGTTTATTTGCTGTCTGTTTCAATGGCAAAAGGGAATTTCCTTGTGATCCAGACAACATACAATAATAATAGAAGAATGTAACTGAGAGACCGTATGCCAAAATATTTCCATTATGTTTAAGGGTCTTTGTAGTAAAGGCCAATGTTCAGTATACTGTGTTTTAGGCAACGCTGACATTCTGAAATATTTCTGTTCCGACCAGTTTGTTCAGCTGATTGGCGCTCTGCTGGCTATCTGCTGTATGATCTTCCTTGGGTTTGCTGATGACGTGTTGAACCTGCGCTGGAGACATAAGCTCCTGCTGCCCACCATGGCCTCCCTGCCGCTGCTCATGGTTTACTTCACCAACTTTGGGAACACTGTCATCGTGGTTCCCAAACCCTTCAGGGTCTTACTAGGGATGCATTTGGATCTGGGTGAGTGAGATTCCTAATGGAAATATTAGACACTGAGAAGAGAAACATGGTGGTCAAGTGTGGCTCAACTGATACAACATGGCGTTTGCAACGCAGGGTTGTGGGATTGATTCCCATTGTGGACTGGCATTAAACGACGGGTACGGAAATCTGTGCAAACCCTACCTCTGTTCCCTTTCTGCTATGTTGCAGTTGATAAGACTCTCTGCTAAGTAACTAAACAGTAAACATAAAAAGTTTGGTGTGTATTTCTTTGTATGTGTCTGCAAAGGATCACTGCAAATCAATTTGTCCACAGCAGGAGAGTAGGATGATAATTGCTGTTTGTTGCTTAATGCCTAATTTCTTTAGGATTCTTTAGTTCAGCAGACAAAGCCAGTGAAAATTATGTAAATCCCAAATGGTTTACAAAGAGAACCTCTATTTATGTGTTTGTAATGATGGGTTTTCTAGCAATTTTGCTTGCTGAGGGTCTCGTATCGATATTCGTTGCATGCCTTGCACGTGTTTTACTGACTGATGTTATCCCTCCTAGGTATTCTGTACTATGTTTACATGGGCATGCTGGCAGTGTTCTGTACTAATGCCATCAATATCCTGGCGGGCATCAATGGCATCGAGTCAGGACAGGCACTCTTCATCTCCGGCTCCATCATCATCTTCAACCTGCTTGAGCTCAATGGTAAGTTTCAGTTGTATTTCTCTCACCAACATCCTCTCTATGTTTCAGTTTGTTTCCTCTCTTTCTGTCCGTACCAGTCTAATGCCTACACATTTCACCAAATGTTTCTTTGTATCCATGCATTATGAAGGCCTGATAACAATGGCACGCTATTGGTAACTTTTGCAGGAGACTACAGAGATGACCATGTTTTCTCCCTATACTTCATGCTCCCGTTCTTCTTCACAACTTTAGCACTTTTCTACCACAACTGGTGAGTTTCCAGAGATCTCTCATGGAGTTCCTGTAATGAAAGATTTTGAGCCTTAATGGCATCATGTGTTGTCCTTGCGACAGGTACCCTTCGTCTGTGTTTGTTGGAGACACATTTTGCTACTTTGCCGGGATGACCTTTGCAGTGGTCGGAATCCTGGGGCACTTCAGCAAGACAATGCTGCTCTTTTTCATTCCTCAAGTGGTCAACTTTGTCTACTCAGTGCCCCAGCTGTTCCATGTTATACCCTGTCCCAGACACCGCCTCCCCAGGTAACAGGCACTTTTTTCCTATTACAGCATTGCGTAGACAAAATTTGTTTTTTGTTTTACATGGAAGATCATTTGTCTCATTAAGAAAATTTTGAGAAACACCCCATAGGTTGGGATCTACCAGTGTAGTCTAAATATTATGTAGCAGATGTATTCTGCTGTTATCATATAATGTCCAGAGACCAATGATGAATTGTTACAACTACTGTTCCAGGTCTAAATGAGTTCTGGATTAGAAATAAAGAATAGGAGGGAATTCTAGAAAATAACTATTCTGTGATAAAATTCTTAACAATAATATTTTAATTTCACGTATTATAATCCGTTGCTATAAACATAAACATTGTTTTTCCTCCCAAAATGTACCTGATGGATGAAGACTGAACCCAGCAACAGGAAAACTAGGAATGAGTTGGTCTAAATTTAAAAGAAAGGACCTCTCCAAATTGGGAAATCTAATTTTACAGGTAAACAAATATGTACTGATGCTTTGGGTATAACATGTTCATCCATGTGTCATTTGGTTATGTTTTGGGATTGGTGCAAATGTTAACTTGAGTTAGGTAGTTAGCATGAGTGGATGAAAGCTGCAGCCTGGTAACAGTGCTCATTTCATCAATAAAAATTGTGACAAAAATATTTCTTAAATACCTATTTTTCAGTTGAAGAGGCAATAACTGACAAAATGGATCCTGAAAAAACAATGAGTGAACAAAAACAAATGTTCATATTGGTTGACAAAAATTAGACTAAATTACCTTTGTGATTGAAGTCTTCTAGAACTACCATTTGTGGATGGGACAATTTTGCACAGAGAGCTTCTGAGTGGTTTTGTTTTCTCTAATCAAAAGCTTGCATGGGTATTGGCAGTATTGTTTCTCATTCCAGTGTTGCAGTGCTATTATTTGTGGAAAAGAAATGTCATGCCCAGGTCATTCCTGTCACCTCACTGACCTTTGTCTAATTTGTCAGCAACGGATAAACTAGGTTGACTATGGCTATTCCCCTGGTACAAATTACATGTAGAAAAAAGGTCAGACATTTGGAGGCACTATTATATATAACATAGTTTGGTGTCAGATGCTGCCTAAGATCAATGTCTATTTACTGACTCAAAAAAGAAAAGTTTAGTGGAATATATATTTTTTTATTCATGTTGAAGATGGCTATGCTTAGGGTAATGGATTATAAAGTAATGGCTACAGTTGACAAATTAATTCGAATTTAATCAAATACATTTTTAAAAAAGGGGCTTTTTTTACAGCTACTGGGATAAGATCTTGGGTTAAGAGTTTTTAAGAATTGGCCCCGTTTTGCCATTTCATACAGTTAAACTACACTTATTATTGTTTAAATACGGCAATATTTTAAATCCCAGCAGTCTTTCAAATGAGATTCCACAGCAAATGTTTTTAATAGGTGGCTGAGAAGGTGTGTTGATACAGAGGAAATTAGCAGTTGATTAAGACTAGTGGCAGCCAGAGGAGGTGTTGGAAAAAAAAGACATTTTGTGTTACATTGGGTGGGAATCTTACCCCAGGAGGTGTTTTGACCCATGTTACCCTACTGTAGACTCGAACAAGACTGAGTGTAACTATTCTACAGGCGAACACAATGTTTGCAAACACAATTGATGGGCAACTATACTAAAAACATCAAAACACATTTTAAAGCACATCATCCCAATATATAAGCACAGGTTAAAACAGTGATGTGATGCCTGGAGACGTGGGTATACTCTAATTTTCAATTATCTAAACATCTTTAAATCTTCTGTTGCCCTTTTTCTTACATTTCAAACTGATATTTCCATCCATGTCAAATAAACTGCTCAAACAAATACACATTTCATACTGGCTAATTATATTTAGCAAATTGCACCCGTATCCATACTGTGCAAAATGCTGCACTTAAAATGTTAATAAACAATAGTAGGCAATATAAACATTGTAAACTAAGGATTCTCATATGTCCCCTCAGCTTTATTTGATAATGTGTATAGCTGCCATAAACTATTTTGACGCATCAATATGGAATATTGGAGTATATACGCTATGCCTACTGAATGTGTATAGCCCTACTACAAGATTTATAATGATGCAAGCTATCTACAATATGTTGTGAGTTATTTTCTATTCAGAGTTGTTCAGGTTAGATTTATTTTCCTTCTGATTACCAGTCAACACTAATGTAACTGATTTCGTTGACAAATCCGCAGCAGATTAATTGTAGCAGATTTATGTGTTCTTCCACCATTTTGAGAAAAGAACCATTTAATAATGTTAGTGTAGAAAAATGACAAGACTATGTTTGTTTGTGTACATGGTAGTGATATGTTTACTATAGGTTAATGAGGCAGTACTTTTGATTTGACTTCAGTGTGAATAATACATAGTTGACTAAAATTGCTCACAGTTTTTTTTCATTTTAACTAGTCTAAAACAAAATTCTGATGATAAAAATGTGACTAAAGCCTTAAGATTTTTCAGGCAAGATGACAAAAACTGGACTAAATTTTAAAAGGATGCCAAAATTAGCACTGGCTGGACAATGCCATTATGTCAGTGTGTTCCTGCTGTTGTTCATTATTCCCCCACCAGGTGGCAGTGAGGCTGCAGGTGCTGGAGGTGCAGTATGGTCTGGAAGGCGATGATGAGTTTGTTGAGTGTAACAATATGACCTTAATAAACTTGGTGCTTAAGCTACTTGGACCCACACATGAGCGGAATCTCACCACCATCATGCTGCTAATACAGGTAGCTTCAACATGTATCATTTAGTGAAAGTAAAATCTGATTATGTAGCTATGTAACTAGTGTTTGTCAATGTTGACATTTGTAAACCGCTTAGTGCAGTGGTTCTCAAACTTTTTACATCGCATACCACCTCAGAAAATATTTCACTAAATATATATGCACTAAAGGGAGCAGTGCATACCACAGTTTGAGAACTAGAGGCTAAGTGAAATGAGTCAGAGAATATGATAATACACGTTTAATACTTTCAAAATGGTTAAGTACATTTGTGACCATTTCTAAGATATTGACTTTTACCTCTTAACACATAGCTCATATTTGTCTCTGTTGTAGGTGCTGGGGAGTGCATTGGCTTTTGGGATTCGGTATCACCTTGTTCGCCTCTTCTACGATGTTTAGACGCTGCATCTGAAAAAATAAGCTAAGACTACAAGGAGGGATGTCCAATCATGCTGGACCAACCCTTTTTGATCCTTAATGATCATTCTGCCTATTGATTATTAATTCCTTAAAATTAATTTATATTTCCCTTTCTGCTAAAATATGTATTTTAACAAGAAGACGGACACCCGAAGATGATTTCCAGTATAAAAAAGTGTGTATCACAATTGTTAGAATTGAAGATCTGCATCTGAGAACCTGAAATTATTTCTGAGGAGCAATGAAGCACTGAATGAATGGCAATCATAATATGATGAAAAGGCAAATGTTGAAAAGGCAAATGTTCAGTTCCAATCCATTTACATATTGAGGATGGCTACTCTTTGTGACGGGCATGGAGTGTCTGTGGGGATAGGAAGGGTATTTGTAGTTGTACTTTAAGGAGTTGATGTGGAAGAAAATCCTAAAATAAGGGCTTATCTTGATTTCATTGGTTAGGATATGTATTTTTATGAACATACTTGAGGACATGAGATTTGAAAATGTAATTTTTTCCTCAATCCATTATGTGTATGTAAACTTTTCCATTGTCCGGTAAAGCTGACATAGAGAAGAATTGACACTGGACAATTCTGCTTATTGTAAAATACTTTTTTTAAGGCAATGTTGAAACCAGGAAATAAAGTTGAATTCAGAAGAAATTATTTCGCTATTATAAATTCTTTTTTATATTGATGAACCGTGCTGAACACATGCTTTATAGGTAGTTATACTCGATCCCGGAACACGTTTTCATCATTCCGGTTTTCAGAGAACAATTTTCAAGTTGTACCCATCCCGCCTGAAATACTGCGTTGCGTGATTGGCCAACGTTGAGTTAGGGCTGATTTTGACAATGTACATTGGATACTGGTCATTAACTTCTTTCTGATTGGTGCAGTCTCACCAGGAAGCAGTAAGACTAACAACATACAGGAGTGTTTAGTTCTTGTTTTAAATAACCGAGAAATTGTGTTTACGATTTTTCATAAAAATATATCATGCTGCATCGAATGACTGCAACTCGGTCACATTCGTTTTAACAATGTAAGTCATGTTGCGTTGTTTTCACACCTCGATAATACATAAGCTAGCTAGCTAATTGATGACGTTTACGTAGCAGCTTAACGTTATACTGGCAGCTGTTCATCTTAGCCAACTAGACAATTTTCGTTTCCGTACAGTTAGTTGGCGGTTTCCGTTAGAAACTGGCGTGTATATGAATGGTGTGTGAGATGCCTCCTGCAAGCAAACGGGCTAGAAAAGAGGACTCGTCGCTGGAGTTGGCGTGTGAGTGGGGGTCCTGTCAAGAGTCGTTCCATCGGATGCAGGAGTTCTGTGAGCATGTAGAGAGTCACCTCAAGGCACTGGACATAGAGGACGGGGACAATTATTCAGTTGGTGAGCAGGCGTAGGGGAGCATGGAGAAGTTTTGTAATAAAAATAGTACATGTGATTGGCCTTACCATCATACCCAGACAGAAAAAAAATACTTATCCTTTTGTGGAATACACACATTTACACTGTTAAAATGTCATCTTCATGTTTCTTGGTTGTCATCTGTCCCTAGAGCACAGTTGTCTATGGAAAGACTGTGGGTTCTGTTCTGTGGAGAGTGTGGTGGAGTTAAAGCGTCATGTGTATTTCCACTGTTACCACATCAAGCTAAAACAGTGGGGCCAGGAGGTGCTTAAAACCAAACCCATGCTTGGTACTTGCACCATCGGCCTTCACAACCGCAACATTGTGCCTGACATCACAGACAACTTCACCTGCCAGTGGGACAAATGTGAGGTGAGACACTGTTCACTGCTTAACCTTGTATGCTGCAGTTTATTTGAAGGTCTTCACCCTAAACCTTGCCTAGTGAAAAGATGGGTGCGTGTTCGTTCCCGGTACGTCCCTGGTCTTAGTTGGGTTTTAACCCAAAATGTTTTAGAACTTTTTCCCCACTCAATTATCCGATAGCTTGGTTAATTTGGCCAAATGTGAGCATACTATACTCATTCAGGATTGCCGTAAACAACACTCCTTGGTTCACTCAAGAACGGTGGTCTAGTTCTGATCACGTTTCTTTTATGGAGCTTTTAGCGGGAGGAAGAATACAGTCGGTAACAAACACATGAACTGGTATCGAGCAGTATTATTGGTTGTTTGATTCAGATTTGTGAGCTGTGGTCAGTACCATTACTTTCTCTGAAACAACAAGTGACTAGCTACATATTTAACGTAAATGAAGCAGGGAACACTGGGCCAATCCGGGGTTGTAGGTTACAGAATTGTGCCTTTCATGACAGTAGAATAGCTGTTTCCTCCTGCATATTGTTGAAGTGAAATCTTAATGACGTTTAGGATACACAAGCTGTGCTTCTTGTCATTTTATCTGACATTATGAAGTTTTATACAAACCGGACTGAACGGTGGAAAATACTGTCACAAACTAAAGCTTGGAAATTATGTGCACATCTTTTGTGCCGCGAAGCTCGTTTGGGTTGAGATTAGGTGATTGACTAGGCCCTTGCAGAATATTACACTTCTTTGGCTTAAAACCCCTGGGTTGCTTTCGCAGTATGTTTTGGGTAACTGTCCATCTGCAAAGTGAAACGACGTCCTATCAACTTCTCTGAATATATCCCTTTACACTTCAGAACCCATCCGGCTGCTTTTGTCTTCTGTCACACCAATAAACACTCAATTAACGGCAGGGACGATAAAATAAAATTCTGGGACGGTTCAACACAGACTTTGAGACGACAGGCCCAAAAAATACAAAATGCATTCACCAGAGCAACGCAGATTAAATAATCAAATTTAGCTTAAAAGCTTATTAACTGCGAATAACTAATTCACATCACAAGCGCGGCGCGTGGGGAGATCATTCTGAAATGCGGTCTTGATGCGAGGGGTATTGGTAAAGTGACAGATATGTAGACCAGTTAATGGAGAAAAGCACATTATGGGAAGACGCAACTATAGGATTGTGCCTTACTGCCTTTGGGCAGTCCAAAATACGTTTTGTAAACCAAACAAGAAGGAAAAGCAGATTTCAGTGATAAATGAGGAATTCATCGTTCTGTAATTATTTAGGTAATGTAAATGCAGAGTTGTTATAAAAAAAATCAATATAATGTTGGGTATAAAGGCATATTACAATGCGAATTTCCTCTGCCGACTGAGGTTGCGTGTTCCGGGAGTTGCTGTGTTATTTGATTTGTCTAGAGACTATGGATGTATGATCAACTTGTCCAGAAAGGAATGCATACCTAAAAGGTTAGCCTTAATCTAAGCATAGCTAGCACACGTGGACTAACTTCCCTAGCTAGCTACAATAAATCTGTTTACTAGCCGCCCAAGTGGTATGGTCGCCACGTTTGATTAAAATCAATAACTACATATTTTGCTGGCTGACGTTATTGTTAATTACTGTAGCATGAAAGTGTGGATGAAGCAGAGCGAGTCTGGGGAACACTAATTCTTTAAGTAGGCAATGGTGTGGCGTTATATTGTTTAACCTGACAGTTGTGGAATAGAATATCTCAACATCATCTCCATGGAATGTTGTGTTGTTTTAAGTTAGTTTAATTAATAAATTGAATAATAACTAAACAGATATAGTTTATGTAATGTCAATTGTCTGTGTCAGAAATAAGAAAATGACGTAATTTCGTCCATGTTCGTGTTTCCAAATGTAAAAAATCTGGGACAGTGAGGAGAAAAGTTAGTTGCAAGCCCTGGTCTTTGGAAGCCATGCATGCCCATGCCATCCCACTGCCTCCACCGTGGTTTACAGATGATGTGTTATGCTTTGGATCATGAACTGTTCCTAGCCTTCAACATGCTTTTTTTCTTCCAAACATTCTGGTACCGGTTGATCTTAGTTTCATCTGTCCATAGAATGCTGTTCCAGAACTGGGCTAGCTTTTTTAGATGTTTTTTGCAAACTCTAAGTCTTCTTTTTATGGTAGTCTTTGATAATGATATGCCCTCCTCCTGGAGGATGTTCATCACATGGCTCGATGTTGTGAATTTTAATTTGTTTTCTTTACCATGGAAAGGATCCTATGATCATCCACCACTGTTGTCTTCTGTGGACATCCAGGCCTTTTTGTCTTGCAGGGCTCACCAGTGCCTTGGTTTTATCTCAGAATGTACCAAGCTGTTGATTTGGCCACTGCTAACATTCTTGCTATCTCTCTGATGTAGTTTGAAATGTTTTTTGCCACCTGCAGATGGTCTGTTTCACTTGGATTCAGAGCTCCTTTTACCGCATGTTGTGGGTTCACAGTAACAGCTTCCAAATGTGAATGCCCCACCTGGAATCAACTCCAGACCTTTTACTTGGTTAATTGATGAAGAAATGACCAAGAAGTGGCCCACACCTGTCCAAGAAACAGTTTTTGAGGCAATTGTCCAATTACTTTTGGCCTGTTGAAAAATAGGGGGCTGCATATTAAAGAGCTCTACTTCCTAAACCCGTTGGATGTGAAAACTCTCAAATTAAAGCTGAGAGACTGCACTTTAAGCCAATTGTCATTTAACTATTTATTTAACTGTAACTTGAATATTTTTTGGTGAATAGTCAAAATAACAAAACTTGTGTCAGTGTCCAATTATTTCCAAACCTAACTGTACATCTGGTTAGTCACTGCAACAATTAGCGGTTCTGTTACATCATTACTTTAAATAACAAGCCTCTGTTTGCAGCAACCATCCCTGACAAACCCAGAGTGGTTTTATCGGCATGTGGAGATGCACAGCATGTGTGTAGATGTGCTTTCGTCCGACAAGGATGCCTTGGTGCACTGCGGCTGGAAGGGTGAGTCCACTGACATTCGTCACCGTGATGTATGCACATTCCAGTTATTCAGAAATTGCTTGGTGACTATGTTTCAGTTGGAGGCTGTGTGTTTTTTGTGTCACTGTGGCAATATAATGAATACAGGCTGGTTATTACCACCCGGGAAACGTTTCTGAGAATGTAACCTATGCTTCTTTCCCGCCAGACTGCGAGGCCATGTTTAAAGGCCGTTTCAAGCTGCGGGAACACCTAAGGAGTCACACGGGAGAGAAGGTAGTTGCCTGCCCGATCTGCGGAGGGATGTTTGCAAACAATACTAAGTTCTTTGACCACATTCGACGGCAGATCACCATGGAAGGTGAGACAGGAAGGTCAGGGTTGAGTGGGGTTTAGGACTTTGTTCTGGAGAGTTACCCATCTGACATAATTCACTGTTAATAGGGTTGGGCGGTATGATGGTAAAACATCAAACTGCGATATTTGAAAATGATGACGGTATGAAATTCAATACCGTCCCAAAAATTTCAGAAACCGTCAAATTAATTACTGTTTGTCATGGTACAGTTTAAAGCTGCATGTCTACCGCTGCCTGTTCCGTCAGAGAATTCCCTTTCATTTCTTGCATACATTTCAATGTGTGCTGTCACTTGTGCTTCAACCACTAAAAAAATTATAAAAAAATGCCACTTCTGAAATTTGGAAACTGATAAAAGATAGGTCTAGCCTATGGTGGACAACGTTCATCAGAGAATATGATATGCCTTTAGGCTAAATGTTCTAGCATATGGTTGGCCTAGTTGTCAACAAGACCAACTTTTTCCAGATCCATTCATGGCTGGTGATAATAAAAGTTGAGATATATATATGCTATAAAATAGAACTAAATAATTTTGGTTACGTGGGTCTGCTGGACAAATGCTTCCTACTGTGGTGGACTGAAATAGCGAGGTTAGATTCCGTCGTGTTTTCAGTTATCTGGCCTATCTTTGTCGTTTGTTCTGTGTAGTAAACGTAGCTGTAAGTAAATCATTACATAATATTTGTTTCAATAGGTACTTGTGTGTATCTCATAAAATTTTTAACTGGCTACAATAACGTTAGGTCTAATAAATATTTGCCTTGTCATCGGTCTTGGGTGTTTAGTCATTGTGATTTTCATTGTAAATAAGAGTATCTCTAGTTCACATTATGTGAAGGGAATCAAGACTCCCGTCCATCAGACACATTCATTCGTTTTGTCAAAATATTTCTCTGTTAGCTGTTGATAGTTATGAAGTCATTAGCATAAGCATTTGCAAATGTGCATTGCAGTGTCGCAAGCAGATCCATCCAGACCCTGCAGCATTTTTTTTACTATCCCGTAAATTCCATATACAGCGGTAATATTTTGAGATGCTATGGCAGTATGAAAAAATGTATACCACCCAAATCTAAATGTTTACATTCACTAAATTTCCCTGTGCACAGCCAAAAGAAGTCAAATAGCCGGACAGTTTTTACCTTTGTAGATAGCCCTGAAGGTGTTTTTGTTTAGCTTTTTCTTTATCTCTTCTAATTCATAAGCTACTTTCTCATGTATTTTCTCTTATCTTTTGACCAGTGTTATTGTGTCTGAGTCTGTATTGAAGCATTTTAAAGTTTCAAACACAGTTAATGGCATTTGATTTTGACTTGTGTGCATGTGCTCCCTTGTCTCTCCTAGGTCAAATGTTTCAGTGCTCACACTGCTCCAAGCGCTTTGCAACCGAGAGGCTTCTGCGTGACCACATGAGGAATCATGGTTGGTTCCAAGAACTCCCTTCATGCCTTGATATTCTGCAATGGTTAGCTTCCCAGTAGCACTATTGTCTGATTTGTTCCTTTTTTTCTTCTCCCTCTTTGCATCTTTCTTTTGTTCTCTTTCTTTCTCATTCTTTTTCTGTTGTTAGTAAACCACTACAAGTGTCCTCTGTGTGACATGACCTGTCCTTCCCCATCCTCGCTGCGCAACCATGTGAAATTCCGCCATAGCAACGAGAAGCCATACAGCTGTGAATACTGCGAGTACAGGCATGTTGTTAGATGGGGTATATGCAACAGTAATTTTCAGGGATACCTGTCAATGATAAAAGCCATCATCCATCTCTGACTGAAAATCTTTTCGGGTGTAACGGTACGCCTGTTTTTATCGACCCTTCAGGTATTGGTATTCTTCATTGTTTGATACACAGGTGAACCACAATGAATATATATACAGAGTTTAATAAAAACAGGGCTATTTATAGTTTTATATGCTAGGTTTTATGCAGCTATTCATAGGCTGCAGTTGGTTCTGCAGTTTTCTCTTAAGTTTGGATACCCTATGATAATTTGTAATTATTTGGCATTGATTTTGAAAATATGATTTTTATTTAAAATATTTTATTTAAAAATAGTGATCATATGAAGTCGTTCATCATCACATAGTTGTTTGGCTCCTGTTTAAATCAGAATGATGACAGAAATCACCCAAATGGCCCTAATCAAAACTTTACATTCTCTTGACTGTTTTGCCTTGTTATAGACACACACAGGTGAAACTGGCAATTGAAGGTGAATTTCACACCTGTGGCTTTTGAAATTGCAATCAGTGTCTGTGTATAATAGTCAATGACTTTGTTAGGTTTCACACGGATGCACTGAGGAGGCTAGGTATTGAACCATGGGGAGCAGAAAAAAACTGTCAAAAGACCAGTGGAACAAGGTGATGGAACTTTATAGAGATTGAAAAGGATATTCAAAGATATATATAAAAGCCATGCAAATGCCAGTCAGTACTGTTCAATTACTTATTAAGAAGTTGAAAATTCAGAGATCTCTTGACACCAAGCCAAGGTCAGGCAGACCAAGAAAGATTTCAGCCAAAACTGCCAGAAGAATTGTTTGAGATACCCACAGGTAACCTCAGGAGAAATACAGGCTGCACGGGAAAAAGACTGTGTGGTTGTTTCAAGGAGCACTATACAACGATACTTGAACAAAAATGAGCTACATGGTTCAGTTGCCTGAAAGAAGCCTTTACTGCGCCACTGCCATAAAAAAGCCCGGGCACAATATACTTGACAACACCTTGATGTGCCTCACAGCTTCTGGCACACTGTAATTTGGTGTGATGGTGGTGATGTTTTGGGGGTGTGTGAGCTCTAAAGTCACAGGGAATCTTATGGAAACTGATGGCAAAATGAATGCAGCATGTTATCAGAAAAAACTGGCAGACCGTTTGCATTCTTCTGCACAAAAGCTGCACATGGGACGCTTTTGGACATTCCAGAACGAAAATGACGCTATGTACAAAGACAGCAGAAAAATTTACTGAAGTGGCCATCAGTCTTCTGACAGTCTCCCATGTAAATTATTGACTTTGGTTTAGAATTAATTGTATTTACTTAATTCTATTTGTATTTAAAGAATGTCTTTATGAGAAGATTTTAGCTACATCCAAAAAGTGGGTTAATTTCCATTAAGACAATTGCTATCCGGAAATGTTTCAATCTGTACCGGCTTCTGTAGGCTAGGCAAGATGAATGCTACAGTGTCTGGTTGTTTGCACAGTATTAGCTGAAACCCAAATAATTTTGTAGTTGTTTATATAGTTCACAACGGAAGGATTATGAACTTTACCATTGTTAATGTATGATCAGCTCAGATTAGCTCAGCATGTTGATTCATGGACATTTTTTGTTTAGGAAAGTAAAACCAGTATGCATAAATAGAGAAACCTTAACCTTTTCTGTGTCATTGTAATTGGCATACTTGAACATTGGAAGTACAATGACGGGGAAAAAAGTATGTACAGGGGGGCAAAACAGTATTTAGTCAGCCACCAATTGTGCAAGTTCTCCCACTTAAAAAGATGAGGCCTGTAATTTTCACCATAGGCACCCTTCAACTATGAGAGACAAAATTAGAAAAAAATCCAGATAATCACATTGTAGGATGCTTAATGAATTTATTGGTAAATTATGGTGGAAAATAAGTATTTGGTCAATAACAAAAGTTCATCTCAATACTTTGTTATATACCCTTTGTTGGCAATGACAGAGGTCAAATGTTTTCTGTAAGCCTTCACAAGGTTTTCACACACTGTTGCTGGTATTTTGGCCCATTCCTCCATGCAGATCTCCTATAGAGCAGTTATGTTTTGGGGCTGTCGCTGGGCAACACAGACTTTCAACTCCCTCCAACGTTTTTCTATGGGGTAGAGATCTGGTGACTGGCTAGGCCAATCCAGGACCTTGAAATGCATCTTACGAAGCCACTCCTTCATTGCCCGGGCGGTGTGTTTGGGATCATTGTCATGCTGAAAGACTCAGCCATGTTTCATCTTCAATGCCCTTACTGATGTAAGGAGGTTTTCACTCAAAATCTCACAATACATGGCCCCATTCATTCTTTCCTTTACACGGATCAGTCGTCCTGGTCCCTTTGCAGAAAAACATCCCCAAAACATTATGTTTCCACACCCATGCTTCACAGTAGGTATGGTGTTCTTTGGATGCAACGCAGCATTCTTTCTCCTCCAAACACGACGAGTTGTGTTTTTACCAAAAAGTTATATTTTGGTTTCATCTGACCATATGACATTCTCCCAATTTTCTTCTGGATCATCCATATGCACTCTAGCAAACCTCAGACAGGCCTGGACATGTACTGGCTTAAGCAGGTGGACACGTCTGGCACTACAGGATTTTGAGTCCCTGGCGGCGTAGTGTGTTACTGATGGTAGCCATTGTTACTTTGGTCCCAGCTCTCTGCAGGTCATTCACTAGGTCCCCCCGTGTGGTTCTGGGATTTTTGCTCACCGTTCTTGTGATCATTTTGACCCCACAGGGTGAGATCTTGCGTGGAGCCCCGGATGGAGGGAGATTATGAGTGGTCTTGTATGTCTTCCATTTTCTTATAATTGCTCCCACAGTTGATTTCTTCACTCCAAGCTGCTTACCTATTGCAGATTCAGTTTTCCCAGCCTGGTGCAGGTCTACAATTTTGTTTCTGGTGTCATTTGACAGCTCTTTGGTCTTGGCCATAGTGGAGTTTGGAGTGTGACTGTTTGAGGTTGTGGACAGGTGTCTTTTATACTGATAACAAGTTCAAACAGGTGCCATTAATACAGGTAATGAGTGGAGGACAGAGAAGCCTCTTAAAGAAGAATTTACAGGTCTGTGAGAGCCAGAAATCTTGCTTGTTTGTAGGTGACCAAATACATATTTTACAGAGGAATTTACCAATAAAGTCATTAAAAATCCTACAATGTGATTCTCTGGATTTTTTTTCTAATTTTGTCTCTCATAGTTGAAGTGTACCTATGATGAAAATTACAGGCCTCTGTGGGAGAAATTGCACCATTAGTGGCTGACTAAATACTTTTTTGCCCCATTTTACGTAGCTTTTCAGTTTACGGTGACATGTACTAACATACGAGCAAAATAGATTCTGGACTTGAAAGGAGGGATCTGCGCATCTTATCAGCATCCAGGTGTCATATTCTGACCACATTACAAATTCCAACCACATTCATTGATCAAGGCAACCTGTCTGAACAAATCACACCAAAAATAAACTTTGAATCTCGAGCTATGTATCGGCACTGACCTCACGATTCAGTTTTGTTTTTATTCAAAAGGTTTCAATTTGAATTTGATAACATTTTGATTTAATTTGGATTGGTATTGTGATAATTACAATACCAATATTATTTATTCAAGAGATTCTCTGAGAATGAAGGCAATGAACTATACTAGTTTACGGCGTTTGGTAATGTTAAACAGAGTAATGTTAAACATTGATAACCAGGCCCTGAACATTACATTGAATTGCTTTTTATTTAACAAATTAAATTGCTTAACATATAGTTACACTTGAATCGGTATAAAGCTGATTTAAAAAAATGTAAACTTTTTACAAACTACTGGTAAACAAAATCTAAACAAAATCTTGTTGTTTTTTTGTGATTGTCCCGTTCAGGCTGCTTTTGCTCAAACAGTTACTCATCTCCAATTGTATGGTTCTCCCTCCCTTGCTGAAGCGATTTCATGTGAAAAGGGCTGGGTAATTGTAAATTAATCCAGCAACCTTGGAAATTCATCGTTACAAGTACTGGCTTTTGCTAGACCGGATTGTGTGTTAAAGATTAAGTAAGAAGATTAATTTGTTATGATGGTTTAGGCTGATGTTGAAAACACACTGAAAGCGAGCACTGATTGTCATTATTGCACACAATAACTTTTCAATGTGAGTTCACTTAATGCGTGCATCTTCCACTACATGTTGTTCTTTGTTTACCTATAGTACCAACAGCTAGCTTATCTGCAATTATCTTTCAAACATATATGCTGCCTTCATTCTGATAATATTAGTTAACTTGATTGACCCAAGTTTATAGTCTGTCATAAAAAAAAAAAAACGTGTAAACAGAGCCAGCCAAGAGGGAATTACTGACTGACTACCTCTTGTTAAATTGCATAGAGGTTTGAGACGCAGACTACTAAGCTAGAGATCCCGCGTTTGAGGCTCATCATAGTCAACTATTAATGCATTAGGATTTCTTTAATATAGACAAAACTTTGCTTGCTATAACCTTCAGTAGCTACGTTATAGTAAGCCTAAAAGAACATTTTTATGGTTGTATTGCAATTGTTTCTAGTGGATTTTCGAAGTACGCATCCGTGCATTCTTTTTGGGGTAATATAGGCTAGATTAAAACCTCTTGGGCAGTAAAAGATTAGGCATTTCCAGGATTTCTCATCTTTTTGCAATGAAATAATAGGTTATCGTCACCTATGTTGGTAGTTATTGAATCAGTCAATCAAGTTAAACCGACATTGTTTTGCCATGAAATGAAATGTCTTTGGCAGTGTAATCTTCAATCTCTCATGCAATTGCTCTATTCTTATGACTATTCCAAGTAAGAAGTTAGATACTAGTTAGCTTATTACTGGCTTACAAGCTTTTAAAATAGCCAGTGGCAAAAGCCATTCAGTTCATGGACGCAATTTGTGGTGGAGGTAAACTTAATAAGAAACATTAGTCAGTTGAACACATTGCTTAATTGTGTCTAGGAAAATTATCTAATGTCGTGACGCTATACTGACATTTGGCTAACAAATACAATGAGGGGAAAAAAGTATTTGATCCCCTGCTGAATTTGTGCACTTCCCCACTGACAAAGAAATGATCAGCCTATTGTTTTAATGGTAGGTAACCTTATCACAAGATGCAGGCCTTTTAATTGTACCTAAAGTTTCTAAACAGCCGGAGGCAGGGCCTTCTAATAGAGCTCCACTATTGTGTAATGATTTCAATCAATCAATCAATCAATAAAATGTATTTTATAAAGCTTTTTTCTACATCAGCAGATGTCACAAAGTGCTTTCCCTTCTCTTCCTAAATTTTGTCCTTCTAAGGGAATTTTTTCTTGCCACTGACATTCAACACTATTGTTGTTTGCTCCTTGGGGTTTAAGGCTGGGTGTTTTTGTAAAAGCACTTTGTGGCAACTGCTAATGTAAGAAGGCTTTTTAAAATAAATTTGATTGCACTTTACCTTATTTTCAAATCAATCAATTGTATTAGCATTGATTTGTTTATATTTATTTACAATTGATGTGTAATACTTAAACTACTGTTAATGTTTTGGAGAGATTTTGAATTTCCATTAAAAAAAATCTGTGAGATGGAATAACAACAAAAATATCCAGAAACCCATTTTAAAAATTGATTTGCATTTTGACAAGGGAAATAAGTATTCGACCCCTCTGCAAAACATGACTTAGTACTTGGTGGCAAATCCTTTGTTGGCAATCAGAGATCAGATGTTTCTTGTAGTTGGCCGCCAGGTTTGCACACATCTCGGGTGGGATTTTGTCCCACTCCTCTTTGTAGAACTTCTCCAAGTCATTAAGGTTTTGAAACTGACGTTTGGCATCTCAAACCTACAGATTTTCTATGGGATTAATGTCTGCAGACTTGCTAGGCCACTCCAGGACCTTAATGTGCTTCTTCTTGAGCCACTCCTTTGTTGCCTTGGCCATGTGTTTTGGGTCATTGTCATGCTGGAATACGCATCCACGACCCATTTTCAATGCCTTAAGGGAAGGAGGTTCTCACCCAAGATTTGACTTTACATGGCCCCATCTATCGTCCCTTTGATGCAGTGAAGTTGTCCTGTCCCCTTAGCAGAAAAACATCCCCAAAGCATAATCTTTCCACTTCCATGTTTGACGGTGGGGATTGTGTTTTTGGGGTCATAGGCAGCATTCCTCCTCCTCCAAACACTGCAAGCTAAGTAGGATTTTGGTCTCATTTGACCACAACACTTTCACACAGTTCTCCTCTGAGAACTGGCCTGTACATGTGTCTACAATCTTGTCCCTGACATCTTCAGACAGCTCTTTGGTCTCGGTCATGGTGGAGAGTTTGGAATCTGATTGTTTGATTGCTTCTGTGGGCAGGTGTCTTTTATACAGGTAACAAGCTAAGATTAGGTGCACTGCCTTTAAGAGTGTGCTCCTAGTCTCAGCTCATTACCTGTATAAAAGACACTTGGGAGACAGAAATGTTTTTGATTGAGAAAGGATCAAATACGTGTTTCCCTAAATCAATTGATAACATTTTTGACATGGGTTTTTCTGGATTTTTTGTTGTTGTTATTCTGTCTCTCACTGTTCAAATAAACCAACTATTAAAATTATAGACTGATCATTTCTTTGTCAGTGAGCAAATGTACAAAATCAGCATGGGATCAAATCCTTTTTTCCTCACTGTGGCTCTGTGGCGTAGTGTTTAAAGTCATAGCCTCTCTTGGGAGACCCAGGTTCAAATCCAATGGGGGCAACAAAATTAAGCGTTCTAATCGCGGGCCCCTGGAATTAGGTTTGCCTGGTTCCTTTTCTGGTTTATATAGAACAATGTTTAGTTTTTCTTGAAACACCTAGAAATGTTCTAGCAGTCTATAGGTTCAAAATCAAATCAGGCAAGGCAGCAATTGATTTCAATATTCAGGCGAAAACGAAATGGCCAATATTTTTAGTAATGACTACTTGACATAAGAAAGATAGTGTTGCATGGGGAATTCTTCTAAATATTTTTCTACAAAGACCACCAGAAATTTCTTGCTATAAGTGATTACCACACATTGTACCAAACATGCATTTTAATTATGGCATTGTCAGTTAAAATATACGTGTTACGTTAAATTTTATTTGTACATTTACAGCAAACCCTGCACAAAACAAGTTTTCTGTCAATGTATCTGTGTTTTTAAGCAGAGTTCTAGATGCAAGAAAGCTAAACTTTGTGTTGTATAAAATGCAATATGCGCATGAAGCTCATAAAAAAAATATCAATTGATTTTGTCTGGTTCGTATGCACCCTAAAGGAATGCACATGTACGTATTTTTCTGCCAAAGGATGCAACACCAGGTATTGACACATGTGGTGTACTGATGTTTCATGAATAAATAATTGGCAAGTATAATCTATTCTAAATCTTTAATTTCTTAAATGATATCAGTGTGTCAAGTGAAGATTACATGTGTACATATATGTTAAGATAATTTTTCAGTGTGTTTGTACTTTTTGACTGTAAGTTGTAGTGCAATGAAAACATTTGCTGAAAAGTTACTGGTCAACCTGGCCAGGACTTGATTCACCTGACTGATACTTGGGTTTTTACTGCCCCTGGGCCATTGCTAAAAATGCCTTAAAAAGTGAGGTTTTGAAATTAAACCATCATTAATGTTATAGCCTAAACCCTGTGGTTTACTGTAGTGTCAAGACCATCATGGAAAAAAATGCCCCACCATTTAGTTTTCCAACGATTTTAATCAGATGGTCATTCAGTTGCTTGAACCATATTATTTTCACCAACTGATTACTACTGAAACTGTTCCATCAGTCTGTGTTCTTACCTTAGAAAACCATTTTGTTTTTTAGTCTTTTGTTATTTTTATTATACAGGCCTAGTCATGTACTTTTAATGGTGGAAATATTTCTTGTCTTCAGCTGTAAGAACCTGATTGACCTTCGTAAACACCTGGACACCCACAGCGCAGAGCCGGCCTTCCGCTGTACCAACTGTGACTACACCACCCGCTCACTACACTCAATCAAGAGCCACTACAAAAAATCACATGAGGTGATCGATACATATTATTTTATTATGAAATTTTTCCTTTTAGGTTTTTTGTTGTAAATCTTTTTTGTGAAATTGCACTTGGCTGGAATTGAGTCTATGCTGCCGCAGTAAATGTGTACCAAAGGCAGCAGCTTAAACCATCCGACCACCCTAGGCCACAGATTACTACCATTTTGTCTAAACTCATGCGCTACTTATTGCAAGCCCATCCACTGGTATTTCTTTAGATTTGATAGACAACAGCATCAAATACATTCATTGCTTTCCATCAAAGCTAATTCCTAGCTTCCAGCTTGCAAACTGAGACAATGCTACATTTATTTCAATCCACACTTCCCTGTCAGCTAAATAACAAAGGCCTTTTGATATAAGCAAATGTATTTGACCATATTAGCGGCTATTTACTTACGCCACTAAATTTCGAACTTAAATGTTAAAGTATGTTCTAAAATATTGTCTATCAATATTTCTCAAGTGTCTGGCTGCAGGCACTGTGAGGCCTGGGGCTCTGTGAAGCGTGAGGCCAGAACCTGTAAGTGCTGTCCATTCCCACACTGTTTGCCAGCATTTTCATTGACATCATTGTTTTACACATTTATGGGTGTCCCTATGTTTAGGAACCAATACATAGAAACGTTACTCTACTGGCACAGCTTTTTTTGTTGTAGAAACCCTTTGAGCAGGCCACCTAAACATTGTTTCTGCACGCCCAAGAAGAAAATACCCAAAATATATTGAAACTTGCCCATTACTTCGGTAAGAAAATATGCATGCATTTTTGAAGGGATACAGTACTAAGGAGCAAAGTTGGCCGCCCGATAGCAAATCTGCTTTTAACAAACATCTTGGGCAGAAGTGTCTGATACCAGCTACTAGTGATCTTTTAGAATATTATTCTCATTCCCTGCCATCCCCACTGTGTGCTGGTTATATTAGCCTTGATATTTGGGGACAGAGCGATAATGTTAGAGGTGATGGATGTGTACTTCATCCAATCAGGATGTGAGTGACTTTTTCCAAAAGGTATTTCAGGGACTCAGACTCAATGGTTCACCGACTGATCTGCACACTCGTCTTGTGTGCTGGAGTAGAAATATATTTGTTCTGAGTCACAGCCCTGGGCCCGGTGGTTGAGAAACACAGGCACGCTGACCCAATTTTGTTGTTTCAAAAGTGTAATGGTTTGCCATTTTGTGTTGCCAATTTAGGGAGACTTTGTGGCTCGCTACAAGTGTCACGTGTGTGAGCAGTGCTTCACCCGAGGGAACAACCTCACTGCTCACCTCCGCAAGAAGCACCAGTTCAAATGGCCCTCGGGACACCCCCGATTCAGGTAAACGCTACGGAGCAATTTCAAATGGGATTACATTCAAAGCTTGCAGCATGATGTGAATGTGTATACGTTTGTGGTTAACGGCATGGTAAATATGTAACGGCTTGTTGAGGTGGCGATATGCAACAGAGGTAAGGCCTAATTGACTTTTGTAAAAATTTAGTTTAACATAAATCAATGCCTGAGCCTGCTGCAACTCCCATCTTTTTCAGCATCTTATCAATGCCTTAAATTTGAAAACCTCACTTTTTTTCTCATCTTCCTTTACCCCCAGGTACAAGGAGCATGAAGATGGCTTCATGCGCCTGCAGCTGATCCGCTATGAGAGCGTGGAGCTGACGGAGCAGCTAATGAGAGAGCGGCCGGAGGGGGAGGAAGGAGAGGAGGAGGCGTCCCAGACCGACAGCCCTGGTGAGGACGAAGACGTCAGCGGGGCTGCTGCACCCCCCCCGGAGGTTCAGGTGGAGCTCAAAGGGGTGATGTTGGAGGAGGCCGGACCAGATGGAGGAGAGTCAGGGGAGGGTGTGTTGTATGTCCTGAGCGGCAGCAACCAGACTGAGGTGGAGGAGGACGCGTTGATGTTGCAACTACAGGATACAGCCCAGCAGATGGGCATGCAGGTGGTGTGACAACAGCAACCTATCAGAAATACATGCTGGTTATCCACTGGCTCTCTCTAGCATGCTGAGCAGCGGTCCAACGTGGCAGAACCACGACTGAGGGAAGGACCGGAGGGCTGCCAGCCTGTCTCCGGGTGCCTGTCTGGTGGTTTGCCCAGCGTGAGGGATTACAAACTTCTAGTATTTGTCGATTACGGATCAACTTTTCTCTGGGATGATAAATAGGAAATTTGCTAAAAATGTTCAAGTGTTTTACAGATACATTTTTATGACAAGTAGCCTTTACTAGAGGACTGTGAATTTGAAATAGTTGGTTGATATATTGGTTTGTTGTTGGGATAATTGATAGCGCAGGGTGAGAAAATTTACTATGACAAAACGTTGGGGGAAAATAAATGTGTACATTTGTTTAAAGTTATTGCATCAATTCAGGCAGTTTATTGCCCAGCTTGAGTGAAGTAAAGATTAGAATTTAACCAGCGGGACTGGCGTTGTCTCATCTGCCCATCAGTGCACAACCTGTGTTATCTCTGTGAGAATATGTTGAGTTGACCCAACTATTCCCTGGGGGCATGCTGGTAATATGTCTTCTCAGTCAACTTAACTGGTCAAATGAGTGTGATGTTCTTTTTTTGTTTTGCTTTAGATATGAAGTATAAGAGCTGTTTTTACTTATTTTTGGTCCGCCGTTTGGTTGTGACCCCAATCATTGATATGTTTTGCAGTGTTCATTTTCTGAGCAGTGCTGAAGGGACTTGACGGGTTATACAACATGACACGATCAACACTTTAACCAGCTAACATGCCCAAATATTCTGATAAAGATGTTCAATTTGTTTTATGTATAAACCTGAAATGGGCAAGGACTTATTGACCCAATCCAAAAATAAATATCTTAGTTGAACCTTCTTATTGAACCTGAAAATCAGTAGTAACTGATGGTCAGTGATCTTGTTTTGTAGTACAGGCAGTTTGATTGGAATTTTGTTTAATTCTATCAAATAAACTGGTTTTGATTGGCCTGTATTTTGTTTTGCACTAATTTAATATATGTTGGTCTTCATGGCTCACGTAGAGTTTTAGGCAAATATGAATGCCAGAATATTGCTATAATATTTTCAAAACTCAGACTGATTTATGGAGGACCAAAGGTGTCAGAATGAAATGATTAAATAAATATATTATAATTGACACACTAATATATTTGTTATTATGACCCTTTTAAAAATAATGGTGTGATATTTCATTATCATACATTGTATTTCCCAATCTTTTCATAATAGGGAAATATTTCATAATATAATGGCCATTTTCATAATATTGTGACATATTTGATAATTTCCTGGTGTATTTCATCATTTAATGGCGTATTTCAACATTTAATGATATATTTCCACAATTAATTACTTATTTCAATATATAATCCCGTATTTAATTGCGTATATCATGATCCCAAGGGATATGTGAATCAATGCAAGTGGGTGGTCTAAAGCTGCCGTTTGTGGGAATTAAAATATGACTTTGCTGCATTATTTGCGCCTGATTTATCTGCTAGCGAGCAAATGTATATAGGGTTGTCTACCTGGCAACACCTGTTCAAAACTGTTTAGAAAGTAAGGGTTATTTCAGTGGGTCAGCAATGTATAACTATGAATAGTGACATTGCTGTTGACCAACATGAAGACCATATAAGTGGCTAAAGACCACCCTCATGCATTGATTGACATATTCCTTGTAATCATGAAATATGCTTTGAAATACAAAATTAAATGTTGAAATAATGAAATGGGTCATGATTTCAAGAAATACATGTTATGATAAAAATTAAAACTTAGGAAATACAATGTATTATAATGAAATATCATATCACTATTTTAAGGGGCATTCTAAAAATATTTCCTATTAATGTGCCTCTTAAAATCATATATTTATTTAAATAATTATTAAATAATTTATATATATCATTATTTCTTTTTGACCCCTTTGATCCTCCATAGGAACAGTCAACCGAAACATAATGGTGTGTGTATTTTATTTCTGTGTATATTGTGCAGTGCTGATAAGATCCAATATGTGAGTATGTTTACAGTTGTGCATGGTATGAAAGAGCGCGCAATTCGGACTGGATGAGTGAGTGATTGGCAGAGCACAATGGCATGGAATCTAATCCACTTAGTTGAGCTTTTAGCTTCTGCCTAGTTTCTTCCATTAAACACTGAGTCCAAGGATAAACAAGTAAAAAAGACTGTATGACAAGCTTATTTATAACTTGTAGCGTCCATCCTGATCTTGTTCACAATCTTATTGTCCACCTCATCAGTCTTAGTGTAAACAATTACGTTTCAGTGGTCTGAAGTCTAAACAGACTTGATCAAGGCTAGTGAGGGCCTGAACAATAAAGCAGGTTCAGTGACCATTGATCAGTTGATGCCACTCAAGGGCACTAATGGAAAGGAACAACTGTGTATGGAGATGTCATGCAGCAGTTGTAATGCACTTCAGAAAACTGTTGGTGTATTTGCTTCACAATATCCACATTTTGATTCAATAAAAAAAAAAAAGGGGTATTTGCTTCACTGTATCCACATTTTAATATAATTATGAAAACAGTGTTTTTACTTCACAATATCTAAATTTTTCATATAATTGCAGGACTATAGAATTATATTACAAAAAGGTTTGTGTAGGTGTCCTTTAGGTTCTACCAGGAACCCAAGTGTTCTTTCAATGCTTCTCTTACAGTGACAGCCGAGGAACCATTTTCAGATCTCGATTACATCCTATTTTCTGAGAGTGTATAATTCTGACTGAACACAGCCCACATTACTTCTGTGGTAGTAGTGGATAGCAACGGGTGGTTGTTCGATGTGTTTAAAAGATTAACCAGTCTTTGAAGCTTAGTCTAAGCAGGACTCATTGCATTCTACTTCCTTGTTCGGTTGCTGTCTCCAGACCTTTGCAGATGAAGCAATCATGCAGGACAACTAATGACTTATAGGCAAGCTTTTGTCATGGCAATTGTAATTGGATGTTAAGGGAAAAAGTGAATGGATGAGATGAGCTGTTTGTAGTTTCTGTTTGGTTCAGAACCTGGCTGTCAGACGTGAGGTGTCAAGATCTCCGGCTTGCAGAGACTGCTACTGAAGGACAGAAGACAAGACACTATGAGACTGCACCCTCTGCTGCTACTGTTTTGGGGGTCCTCGCACGGGGCATTCACACAGCTGCCTAAAATAATCGAGGAGGAGGAAGGTAGCGGTAAGATATTGTAACTATGAAAGCTGCAGTGGTTGCTTGAAAGTGCCTAGTTTTAATATTGTTTTAACCTCTGTTAATTTGATTTTGGGCATTTATTGACTTGCCTTATCGATATGGTCTAGGGTGCGTTAAATCTGATGAAACCAATATGATTCGTTCAGGTGTGACAGGTGAGTTGGTATATTATCTGATGGAACTGATCAGAATCAGGCGTGACAGGAGATGTGGTATATTATCTGATGGAACTGATCAGAATCAGGCGTGACAGGAGATGTGGTATATTATCTGATGAAACTGATCAGAATCAAGTGTGACAGGTGATGTGGTATATTATCTGATGAAACTGATCAGAATCAGGTGTGACAGGTGATGTGGTACATTATCTGATGGAACTGATTAGAAGCATGTGTAACAGCGGTGACTTGGTATATTATCTGATGGAACCCAATTCAGGTGTAACAGAGTTTTCCCCAGAGCCTGTGGATGACACGTATTGGTCTGGCACAGCCCCCATCTGTGTGAGCGGCTGTAAGGGGAGACACCAGGAGCTGAAGAAGGATCGCTGTGGGGACTCTGACTGCTGCTGGTTTGGCTACAAGTCTTTTTGCAGAGGTAGGATGACTTAAAGAAGTCAAACGCTTCCCAGATTAGTGAAATAATACATGGGCTGTTCTCACTACACATAAGTTAGAAAAACAAACTGTCAGGTAAAGTGATATACAGCTCCAGAAAAATTAAGAGAACACTGCACCTTTTTCTTTCCTTTCCAAAAAGTTTTGCATTCAATTTGCAGGGGTTTCATAATTTTAACCCTTCTGTTCCTCACTCAAAACCTCTTTTACTTTTTTGGAAAGGAAAGAAAAAGTTGCAGCAGTCTCATACTTTTTTCTAGAGCTGAATTTCCCTAGCTGTAATAAATAGTAACAAAAATGGAAATATATTGTACAAAAAAACATAATACTGCTTTTATTTTAAACTAGTTGGTTTGAACCATGAATATTGATTGTTGAAAGTACAAACCCGTTTTTGCACTTGTTCAATGTATTGTATGGTGCAGTGAACTGTGGAAGGCCTGATGTGGACTTTAACGGTGTGGTGTACGGGAATGACTGGTGGGTAGGCTCAGTGGTCAGGTATGCCTGCCGCTCTGGTTTCCTATTGGTTGGGGACCCTGTCCGAGCCTGCCAATCCGATGGACGCTGGACCCCAAAACCCTTCTGTCTAAGTGAGTAGCTGTTGTTCATTAGTAAGTTGGCAGTCTTTAGATTAGAAGTCTATTGGAAGTAAGTACAGAGACCAAATTCTGTTGGTGCAATTATCAGTTTATTTGCAAATAGAGAGAGGTAAGAGCTTACAGAGCAAACTGTGAAACATCTCTGGAGTCATTTCAAAATACATTCAATACTTATACAAGAATGGGTGGAGCAAGAATCTTCATATTCATCCTGTAAAGACAAAATTTGTCTCTACCTCTGTCCTGTACAGAGTGTTTTAACCCAATTGCCCCTACCTACCCCAGGGGATAGGGGAACATCATAAATGAAAGCCGGCCATATTCCTGAAGAACAAACGACAGATACTCTTATTGGTTTAGGCAGATTGACAAATAGTCAGAGCACCCAATGATCGACTGATATCATTCAGAACTTTGTGTCACATAGACCAGAGTTATATAGCAGGGAATAGAAAAGCAGACCATTCTAAAATATACATTAGTTCCAGAAATTTCCCTAACACGTTTCATCTCAACCTCAATCTGCATCTGTTTGTTTGTTTTTAAATGTAGAGTATGTTGTCGTTTACCTGTATCACTCAGCAAGGGGCTTTAACCTCCTTTCCTGTGTCATCATCATTGGTGATCTAGCTAACCACTCGTCGGCAAACCTGAGGGTTTAACGGGAGTCGTATGTAATCAGTTAACATTGAACATGGAGTACAGGAGGACGCTGATCAAAATTTGTGACCCGTTTTCTTTTGCAATAAATACAAACTTCTTCCTCTGACTCCCCCCTTTTCCTGCGGGTAACTGTGACTGGGTCATGCTGTGGGTTTGAAAATCAGTTCCTAGGAAGGCAATCTATACTATTATTGCCCTGCATAATGGTCATTTTCAAAATGAAGCAGCAAAACTGGCAGAATGATAGAGAAAACCAAGCTACTAAGGAAGCCAAAATCATAGCAAAATTCAATATGGCCTAAGATATTGCCAAAGACAAGATACAATTTGCAATGTTTAAATCAGACTTCCTCACAGTCCAACCAAAAGACAAAATTTGCGCTTTGTTTATTGGCATCATAGCCACCAATATTAATATACACCGATCAGCCATAACATTATGACCACCTGCCTAATATTGTGTAGGTCCCCCTTTTGGTGCCAAAACAGCCCTGATCTCTCGAGGCATGGACTCCACTAGACCTCTGAAGGTGTGCTGTGGTATCTAGCACCAAGAAGTTAGCAGATCCTTCAATTCCTGTAAGGTACAAGGTGGGGCCTCCATGGATTGGACTTGTTTCTCCAGCACTTCCCACAGATGTTCGATTGGATTCAGATCAGGGGAATTTGGAGGCCAAGTCAACACCTTCAACTTGTTGTGTTCCTCAAAGCATTCCTGAACAACTTTGTGGTAGTATGTATTATCCTGTCCAGTGGTGTAGAGAACAATGTGGCCTGACGCAGAGATGCTGGGAATCCCTTGTGCGTTTATTATAAATCCGAAAACAAACTTGAAAAAAGGAAAACAAAAATGCATGAAGACCACGAAGACCTATGAGGGTAGCTGGAGTGCAGGCCTCAGCGAGGGCAGCGGTATTCTGGGCAGACGGCACAGTCTGCTTCACAAGCCACACCTGGAGTCCATCAGAGCTCGTCAGGGCAAGAAAAAAAGGGACTCTCAGATAGGTACAGTGGGGAGAACAAGTATTTGATACCCTGCTGATTTTGCAGGTTTTCCTACTTACACAGCATGTAGAAGTCTGTAATTTTTATCATAGGTACACTTCAACTGTGAGAGACGGAATCTAAAACAAAAATCCAGAAAATCACATTGTATTTTATTGCATGACATAAGTGTTTGATACATCAGAAAAGCAGAACTTAATATTTGGTAGAGAAACCTTTGTTTGCAATTACAGAGATCATACATGTCCTGTAGTTCTTGACCAGGTTTGCACACACTGCAGTAGGGATTTTGGCCCACTCCTCACAGTTGAGGTGTACCTATGGTAAAAATTACAGACCTCTACATGCTTTGTAAGCAGGAAAACATGCAAAATCAGCAGTGTATCAAATACTTGTTCTCCCCACAGTACATTTCTGAGAGTTCCTTTTGTTCTTGCCCTGATGAGCTCTGATGGACTCCAGGTGTGGCTCGTCACGGCTCTTTGATTGGACCTAGTTCAGCAGCCCCACTCTTCTCCTCTGAGGTGCCCTAAGGGTACAGTGGCACGACGCTGAAGCTCCACTACAGCACACACCCACGCCACTAGTGAAAGAGGCCAATGCTGTTGCCATGAAAGGGTGCACATGGTCGGCAACAATGCGTAGGTAGGCGGTACATGACAAAGTAACATCCACAAGGCAGGACCAAGGTATCCCAGCCGAAAATTGCCCAAAGCATCACACTGCTGCTGGCTTGCCTCCTTTCCCATTTTGCATCCTGGTGCCATGTGTTTTCCAGGTAAGTGATGCTATCTATGTGATGTAAAAGGAAACGTGATTCATCAGACCAGGCCACCTTCTTCCATTGCTCTGTGGTCAGGTTCTGATGCTCAAATGCCCATTGTTGGCACTGTTGGCAGTGACAGGGGTCAGCATGGACACCCTGACTGGTCAGCGGCTATGCAGCCCTTATGCAAGAAACTGCGATGCACTGTGTGTTCTGACATCTTTCTATCAGTATCAGCATGAACTTTTCAGCAATTTGAGCTACAGTATCTCGCCTGTTGGATCGGACCACACAGGCCTTCTTTCCTCACGTGCATCAATGAGCCTTGGTCACCCATGACCTTGTTGTCAGATCACCACTTTTCCTTCCTTGGACCACTTTTGATAGGTACTGACCACTGCAGACTGGGAACATCCCACAAGGGGTGTAATTTTGGAGATGTTCTGACACACTCATCTAGCCATCACAATTTGTCCCTTGTCATTGTCGCTCAGATGCTTATGCATGCCTATTTTCCCTGCTTCTAACACATCAACTTTGAGGACATGTTTACTTGCTGCCTAATATATCCCACCCACTTATAGGTGCCATGATAATGAGATTATCAGTGTTATTCACTTCATTTGTCAGTGGCAATAATGTTATGGCAGATCGGTGTATACCATGGTTGAAATTGTTCGATCCCCTACATAGTGACCAACATGTCACAGAGCACGGATCATAAGGTATGAGAACTGTTATTAGGCTTAGCAGTGATGTGCAGATAGTGAACAATTTGTTGGCAAACTGTCCTCATCATCCTTACAACTACTCTACAATTGCTCTATTTAGTCTGGCCATGAATGCATTCTTAAAAATTACCATGGAGACCTATGTCCCAGTAATGATATAATCAAATCAATGTATCTTCTAATGTCTAAGATCTTTTTGTATGGGTGTGACCAAATCACATGCTGGTGCACCCAACTGAGACTCAGTGGCACATAATGTTAGACAGGAGCTCTGCACAACATATATTCAGTGACCACTAACTCCAGATAAAAAAAAATTATAGGTAAGACTTAACTAAAATATTCTATATTTTCCTTTCTTTCCTTGTCTCCCATGTTCATCCTATTTCGAATCTCCACCCTGCTTCCAAATCTCCTCTGTGTACTAAGGGGTATGTCATCAGGGTCGTGTGGAGATCACTGAGAAGGAGCTAGAAACGTCTACCTGCTCCTCCACCTGTCCCCTCAAGTCCTACACAGGCCCTCCTAAGCTGGGCTGCTTCCGCATCGACAACTGCCAGAAGATGAATCCTGACTGGAAGCGCTGGTTTACTCGCTGTGACACCTGCCTGTGTGATTGCCACATCGCCTGTGGTGAGTAGGTTGTGCTTTTCTGAACCTTGAAACTGAGCTGTCAGTTGACTAATCATAACTGAATGACTGGACATTTCAAATAATATGAAATGGAGTTCAGTTTGGCTGGGTGTTTGTTTGGTCCTGTAAAATTGTATTCTTATGTTGAGTTTGGTTACTGTTAAGCGTCACATTGCATTTTTTCTTATTGTTCACATGGTGTTTATTGAATATTTTTCAGATGGAAATAATTCAAGATTTCTAAAGTATGATGTTCTACAAAAACTTTGACCTAAACAAACATTACCCCAATAAGAATGTATTTTGTCTTTTGTGTTTTAGCATCTTTAGGGTAAAAGGACAAATTTCTCTGACTGATTAGAATGTTTTCTGAAACAATCAAGGAATACCAGTGAACAGCCTAACGTCACAGATCCTAGATTCTAGCTCATCTGATTTAGAGAGAAGGATCGCAGAAAAACCCAGAGAGATCTCTCCCTGGAACTAATGGTCTGTTGCAAAAGACTACTATGGCTCCAACCTCAACAACCTCGTGGGTTAACGTAAAAAGCGGAGGCTCATAATAAACTCCCTGACAATGAATTGGACTTACCAGACGTTGTCGTCACATCAATGAGCGGAAGGGGATGTCTCTTCTAGTGTACAGGTTCTGTTGGGATTAATGAGTTATCCCTTAAGCTACCTGCTCTTTCAACCTGCCCATGAAACCTGGAATGAACTGGTTCCGGCGCTCAGACCTTAATCCTGTTATCTACCAGAGTAGTTGGATGAGCCAAGGTATTACCTGACAGCATGTCAATTAGAAATGCTTGGAAGGACATAAAAACAACAACAATGTGTTTGTGTGTCTTTTGAAAAGACTTTATTTACGAATGTATGGAATACATAATATGCTATGTCAGAGTGTATTAGTAAATGACTGGGGGACACATGTATTGATCTATTTTCTGCTTTTGTTATACACATTATTTAGACGGTTTTGCTTGGAAAATGCAGATGGTTATCCGAAGTCTGACCTGACCAAAGTGAAAGGTCTTTCCAAAATCTTTTGATTTTGATATGAACTTCTAATAATAATGAATCCTAATTCACTTTTCAGAATATGAATTAGGGTGAGCATGTAAACATTACTATGACAAAGTTGAAAAATGTTACTACTTCAGATGAGAGAACTGAAGAATGAGAGATAATTCATAAGATAAGTGTCCATTGAACTACACTGTTACCTGTGTCTAGCCTGGTCTGAACCCCACAGGGCTCGGACATCACCTCCCAGTACCCCCTGGTACTCCGTCCTAGCCACTGTTCACACTCTTCAAGAACGAGCCACAGTCTGGATTCTCTGTAACTTCGAACCTGTTAGGACAGGAGTCCAAGTTCAAAAGGTTTATTTGTCATTTGAAATAACAAGTTATTGCTATGAAATGCTTGGTTTTCCTACTCCCAACAGTGTAGTTAAAAGTTAAAAAAGTAACAGTAAACTACAATATAAAAATAAGAAGATAACACAATGACCGATGTGGATGGGACTATGGATGGAAGAGTCTGCAGTGGTCAGTACCTATCAAAAGTGGTCCAAGGAAGGAAAAGCGGTGAACCGGTGACAGGGTCAAGGCTCACTGATGCACATGGGGAGTGAAGACTGGCTAATGTGGTCACCACAGATGAGCTACTGTAGCTCAAATTGCTTAAAAAGTTCATGCTGGTACTGACAGAAAGGTGTCAGAACACACAGTGCATCGCAGGTTTGTTGTGTATGGGGCTGTGTAGCCGCAAACCAGTCAGGGTGTCCATGCAGACTTCATCCACTGCCGAAAGCACCTACAATGGCCATGTGAGCATCAGAACTGGACCATGAAGCAATGGAAGAAGGTGGCCTGATCTGATGCATCACGTTTCTTTTTACATCATGCAGATGGCCGTGTGCGTCGCTTTCTTGGAGAGCATATGGCACCAGGATGCACTGTGGGAAGGAGGCAAGCCGGCAGAAGTAGTGTGATTCTTTGGGCAATGTTCTCCTGGGAAACCTTGTATCCTGCCATTCATGTGGATGTTACTTTGACATGTACCACCTACATAAGCATATTTGCAGACCATGTGTACCCTTTCATGGCAACAGTATTCCATGATGACATTGGCCTCTTTCAGCAGAATAATGCACACAGCCGCAAAGCAAAAATGGTTCAGGAATGGATTGAGGAACAACAATGAGTTCGAAGTGTTGACTTGGCCTCCAAATTCCCCAGATCTCAATCCAATCAAGCATCTGTGGGATGTGCTGGACATACATGGAGGCCCCACCTTGTAACTTACAGGACTCAAAGGATCTGCCGCTAACGTCTTGGTGCCAGAGGACACCTTTAGAGGTCTAGTGGAGTACATGCCTCGACGGGTCAGGGCTGTTTTGGCAGCATAAGGGGAACCTACACAATATTAGGCAGGTGGTCATAATGTTATGGCTGATTGGTGTACACTGGCATGCAGATGGCCCATTAACAGCAACCATCAGTCCTGTTTTCCAAAGGCATGTTGTGTTTGCTAATCCAAGTTTATCATTTTAAAAGGCTAAGTGACCCCAAACTTCTGAATGGTAGTGTATATTAAGAAATTCATTATACTGAACTTATGTTCTTGGAAGGAAAGAAATTTAGTTTGAGACCGAACAAAGTGCTCAAACATATACCCTAGACTGTAAAGTTATATTGAAGTTAAAAGTAAATGAGGTTAATAGTAAATTTATTTAAAAGTAATTCCATTCATAACTGTTAAGGTAATCTCCAGACTCACCCCATAGCAACAACTTTACATGCCTTTGGAAAAACCAGGAAACAAAAGATTGGTACTCATACTACATTGATAGTGTTAACACAATACTTTGCTAAATTTGCTTTCACAAATCATCTTGTTTTAGTTTCTGAAACACAATTTCAAAATATTCCAGTAACATTTATACTTTGAAACAGTACAGTATAAATTATATTTATGGAAAACCAGGGAACTCCAAATACCATGTTCATCATTAAAACATTCTTGCATGATTCTACTTCACACCCATTTTGCTTCCTCACAATCTTAGTGGGTGGGGCTACTTTG
Source organism: Esox niger (assembly GCA_016801105.1). Taxonomy (NCBI): domain Eukaryota; kingdom Metazoa; phylum Chordata; class Actinopteri; order Esociformes; family Esocidae; genus Esox; species Esox niger. The sequence continues at coordinate 76,789 of JACXGJ010000333.1, forward strand.
ACCCCATACCTCGTATGTCTGCTCCACCCAGTAAGTTAACTGCCCACTTCCTTACATGGTTTCTGCATACTAGGCTTTGGAAAATACTTGTCTTGGTTTAGTTACAAACATCTAAAGTATGACCTTTTTGGAAAACTACAGATATCTGCAGATAACGCTGCTATATTATAGTGCTGATGGAGTAGGATCAGTTCTTCTCTTTTGTAAATCTAAGGAATACTCTCCCTACATTTTCAGATTCAGATCAATGTTGCAGATCAAGTAGCTGACGATAACTGATAATTTCGGCTGCCACTCCACTGTCCCTTCCCTGTTCCTGTCCTTGCCCAACTGGTCATGCTGCTGACTCTTATTGTTTACTGAAATCTGGATACAGCCCACATGCATTTATAAATTATTACAATTTGTATTTTTAAAATGTTCACCCAGGACAGCCGGAAGAGGACTGACCACCTTCAGAGCCCTGGTTCCTCCGGTTCCTTTAGGCTTCTTTTCAAGTTTCAAAACGTTTAGGGATTTAGCCACTCCGCATCAATCTTGTTGTTGCTTGCTCTTTGGGGGTTTTGGGCGATAAAATGGGCTTTATAATATGAAATATTATAATTGGGCTATATAATGAAAATGCTAGGCCCTCTGTTTGACGGGGGTCAAAATTTCCAAAAATCAAACAGATGTTTCTGGTCTATGACACATTCTCATCTGTCAATCCTGCCTCTGCAGATAGTATTCAGTAATCTTTTTATTTCTCTGGTATTTAACACGGATGGCAATTTAAAAACATTTTTTGGAGAGAAATACTAATATATAAGGGGAATAACCAATTATAAACATTGTACGATATACAGTTTCTGGTCATATAATTAGAATATCAAAAAGTTGATTCATTTCAGTAATTCCATTCAAAAAGTGAAACTTGCATAATGTATAAAGTCATTCCACACAGACTGATATATTTCAAGTGTTCATTCCCTTTAATTTTGCTGATTATAACTGACAACTAATGAAAACCTCAAAATCAGTATCTCAGAAAATTTGAATATTACTTAAGACCAATACAAAAAAAATATTTTTAGAAATGTTGGCCAACTGAAAAGTATGAACAGGAAAAGTATGAGCAGGTACAGCACTCAGTACTTAGTTGGGGCCCCTTTTGCCCGAATTACTGCAGCAATGCGTTGTGGCATGGAGTCGATCAGTCTGTGGCACTGGTGTTATGCGAGCCCAGGTTGCTCTGATAGTGGCCTTGATTTCTTCTGCATTGTTGGGTCTGGCATTTCGCATCTTCCTCTTCACAATACCCCATAGATTTTCTATAGGGTTAAGCTCAGGCAAGTTTGCTGGCCAATTAAGAACAGGGATACCATGGTCCTTAAACCAGATACTGGTAGCTGTGGCACTGTGTGCAGGTGCCAAGTCCTGTTGGAAAATGAAATCTGCATCTCCATAAAGTTGGTCAGCAGCAGGAAGCATGAAGTGCACTAAAACCTCCTGGTAGATGGCTGCGTTGACTTTGGACTTTAGAAAACACAGTGGACAAACACCAGCAGATGACATGGCACCCCCAAACCATCACTGACTGTGGAAACCTTACACTGGACTTCAACAACGTGGATTCTGTGCCTCTCCTCTCTTCCTCCAGACTCTGGGACCTTGATTTCCAAAGGAAATGCAAAATTTACTTTCATCAGAGAACATAACTTTGGACCAATCAGCAGCAGTCCAGTCCTTTTTGTCTTTAGCCCAGGCGAGACACTTCTGACGCTGTGTTTTGTTCAAGAGTGGCTTGACACAAGGAATGCAAAAGCTAAAACCCATGTCTTGTATATGCCTGTTCGTGGTGGTTCTTGAAGCACTGACTCCAGCTGCGGTCCACTCTTTGTGAATCTCCCCACATTTTTTAATGAGTTTTGTGTCACAATCCTCTCCAGGGTGCGCTCATCCCTATTGCTTGTACAGTTTTTTTCTACCACATCTTTTCGTTCCCATCGCCTCTCTATTAATGTGCTTGGACACAGATCTCTGTGAACAGCCAGCCTCTTTAGCAATGACCTTTTTTGTCTTTCCCTCCTTGTGCAAGGTGTCAATGGTCGTCTTTTGGACAGCTGTCAAGTCAGCAGTCATCCCCATGATTGTGTAGCCTACAGAACTAGACTGAGAGACCATTTAAAGGCCTTTGCAGGTGTTTTGAGTTAATTAGCTGATTAGAGTGTGGCACCAGGTGTCTTCAATATTGAACCTTTTCACAATATTCAAATTTTCTGAGATACTGATTTTAGGGTTTTCATTTAGTTGTCAGTTCTAATCATCAAAATTAAAAGGAATAAACACTTGAAATATATCAGTCTGTGTGGAATGACTGTATACATTGTAGAAGTATCACTTTGTTAATGGAATTACTGAAATAAATCAACTTTTTGATGATATTCTTATTATGTGACTGTGGGGGGCATTTTAGTACAGTAAACTCATTGTCATGTTCAAAAAACCAATCTGAAATTATTCAAGCTTTGTGACTTGTTGCATTATCCTGCTGGAAGTAGCCATCAGATGATGGGCACATGGTGGCCATGAAGGGATGGACATGGTCAGAAACAGTGCTCAGGTAGGCCGTGGCATTTAAACGATGCCCAGCTTGAATCTGTCGGCCCATTCTCCTCTGACCTCTAGCATCAACAAGGCATTTTCGCCCACAGGACTGCCGCATACTGGATGTTTTTTCCTTTTCACACCATTCTTTGTAAATCCTAGAAATGGTTGTGCGTGAAAATCCCAGTAACTGAGCAGATTGTGAAATACTCAAACCGGTCCGTCTGGCACCAACAACTATGCCACACTCAAAATTGCTTAAATCACCTTTCTTTCCCATTCTGACATTCAGTTTGGAGTTTAGGAGATTGTCTTGACCAGGACCACACCCTTAAATGCATTCAAGCAACTGCCATGTGATTGGTTGATTAGATAATTGCATTAATGAAAAATTCAACAGGTGTTCCTAATAATCCTTTTGGTGAGTGTACTTATTTCCCTTATTAAAATGCAAATACATTCATAACAGTTTTGACATGTGTTTTTCTGGATTTTTATGTTGTTATTCTGTCTCTCACTGTTCAAATAAACCTACCATTAAAATTTTAGACTGATCATTTCTTTGTCAGTGGGCAAATGTACAAAATCAGCAGGGGATGAAATACTTTTTCCCTCACTGTAAATAATGGTTACAAACCCAACAAGAACTGCAAACGGTTATGTGATACTATTGAAACCAAGCTACAGCAATTCATGTGCCAGAAGTAACGACCACTGGAACACCCTAGGCCACAATTCAGAGGTGCTATTTCACAGGTATTTCTGGGAAAATGTGATGCAGCTGAGCATCAGGCCAAGTAGGTCAATGGAAATGTGAGAGCTTGGTGTCCACACTCACATTTAATGCAATGAAGATGTTGAGGTGGAATCAGTTATTTGCAATATAACATGGCAAAAGTTTACTCCCAGATGTGTCTCTTGTCTGCTGTTTTGGTTTCTGATGTATCCACTATCTTCGTCAATAAAGGATATTGTGCTCTGTGGTGGAGAATCTAGTTATTCCATATAAAAATATAATTGCTTATTACTCTGTTAAATGGAAATTCAACATATGGCCTACAGCAAGATAAGTACAGATAGGACCAACTTTTCAAGGGCTGTAGACATCTTGTTTTACCGATCTTTGCAGAGCAGCTGGTAAGATATGTAGACTATTTATGCATGCGAGAGGACACAGTGGGCTGTACTGACTGTATATAGGCCTGAGCTCAACCTTGAACTGGGAGCTCTTGACCTGACTACTGAGAGTGTTGTTAGCTTTTCCAGGTTTGCAAATCTTTGATAAAGCTTCAATTACTTTAAGAAATATCAATCTCTCTACCTTTGCTCTCTAGAATTTCCACTACAGCTCTTGAAGCAGACTTAACCTTTCTTCATTATATACACTTTGATATCTCTTTACCTTAAAACAGAGGCAAGTCTTACTGCAGGATATTGCTAACCAGTGTGTTAAATTATACATAGAGGTTTACAGTTTGTTAAAATTTACATCCAACATCTTTTAAACACATATTTTAAAGTGAAAGGTAGAGCGTCTGCTTCACCCTGTTCCCATGGAAATGGCTTCATTAACAAAACACATAATATGCTTTATAAAAAAGAATATTCATTTACATTACAGATAAGAGAACAATATTGACTAAATTTTCAAGATATTGTATCATAATGCTCCAGTTGTTAACAAATAGGTCAAATTATTAAGATTTTATGAGAAGCTTAATAATATTCCTCTGCCACCTAGTTCTGTTTAATGTTCTTCCTTGTGCAGTATCCTTTCATCTACCCATCCGAATGCAATACAGTCAGATGGCTCCTGGATGTCTATTATACTGAACAATATAGAATGAAATTCCAATGTTAAGTCTAAAGTCTTTCAAGCATAAACCCAATCCTCAGAATACTTTTATATATCAATCCAAAAATCCACACAATTATGCTGAAGTGGTTGATAAAAATGTGTAAAAGGTTCAAGAGATATAAAAGTCCAGCTGTTTCACTCTAAGCTGATCTGCTTCTTATCCCTCTGCTTGCTTAACCAAGAAGTATTTGCTAGGACATAAATGATTAGAGGAGACCAGGCACCAACCCAACACATGGAGTCAACAGAGCACAACAACACAAAGCAGTCCTGTCAGACAACGTACTCTTCCAACCTGGTTGATGCTGAACAAATTACAAACACTTTCTGCTGGAACTCCTAGGCAAAGTTTGTATGCCACAGCCAGGATTGGAACTCCTGCAATGTAACCTGTACTGTGAGTCATTGACTATGCCACTTGGGGGGCCCCTATCTGAATTTTAAAATAGCATTTCCACTGTACATGAACCACACTGAAGTGACTATAACATATTGCAATTATCTAGCATAGGCTGGTCCAAGCTGTTAAGCTGCTGCTTGTAGCACCCTGCAACGTGGGTTTGAATTCGGCTCACAGCTCTTTGAGACAAAACCATCTCTTTACTACTCTAAACATGTTTAATTTAAACAATATAAACTCCTGAACATTAAGAAAAACATATCTACAGTAATTCTGTGCATGCCTTTAAAATGATGTTTACTAAAAGGCACGGTTTTATCAGATAGTTCTTTACACTGAAAGAAGTCTGTGGACCAAAGAGAAACTGTTAGCGATGCTACTGCTTTCTTTAAATGGCCGTACGTTTGAAACGAAAAGGAACTGAAAAGGAAACCCACGAGTTCCTTACTTTCAAAAACGTCCACGTGGTGTCACCACAGAATGCGAAAATCTAAGACTTCAAACATTTGATAACTAGCGAGACACAAAAGAGAAATCTGTCTCTTAGGTTGCTCAATTGCTCACAATAGCTACATGCATTAAGTCACAGAAAAATATAATTATGTTTTATCAAATGTATATATGGATTAGTGATTCACTGTATCGGTATAATATTTATAATTAACAGAAATATTTTAGATTATAAATAGACTAAATAGACTAGGCTATAGTATTTGACCGCATGAACACGAATAACTTTGCCTAACCCTGTCAAGATAGTCTTGCGTTTCAGATATGGTTAACTATTGTATGCTAAAGGGATGTAGGGCGTTATTTGAACGAAGGTAACCTCGGCCATTTCACCGAAAATAACCCGGGCACTGCAGCATCAGCACCAGGCAGATGCGCAGGTGCGGCCTTAAAGAGACCGCGAGTGGTTACATTTCACACTGGTGCGTTCTGTAGTCTGCTACAGTGTTTGCATTGTTTACATCCATCGGATAAGAAAAACAATTAATACATTTTCGTATGGCTATTATCTATGTGCAGTAATCATAGACTGATCTGATAGGCTACAATAAATCTTATTTGCTCAAGATATAAAAACATTATTCTACTCTGTTATTATGATATTAGGCAAAAAAACTCCCATTTCAAAACGTCTATATTGTAACCCCAGAATAACACTGTGTGGTATGGGTAGCCTATATCAATTTCTGTTTGAAGACCTTAAGTGGAAAAGCCTCTCTACTAATACAAACGTGGCCTACACATAAAACAACGTATCCCTGGCTCTTTAAAGCATCCTCCAGCCGGAGCCTCCTGCGGACAATCTCTTCTCAAAACCTGCCTGTGACGCCCTGAAACCTAGAACGACGGGCGTGCCAGAGAAACACTGACCGGCAAGATAACGGTACTGCGTGCTATTGAACTACTGCAGCAAGACAGAAGAGCATGTGGAAATAATCAACACCGGCGGAACGTGTGTGTGAGTAGCCTGATATGTGTTCTGAATAGAGGATTTCCTATTTTATTTTAAACCACAGCTGACTTTGGCCTGTCAGAAATCGAACGCATACTTGATGGACTAAAAAGGATGCAGCATTTGTTGAATTAGTCATCTGTGTCAATCATGTCCCACTTTCTCTCGGATTTAAGCGGGTTGTTATCGTTTCTACATGAGTTGCAGTAGGTAATGTCTGCGGGACGTTATGTATCAAGTACCTTGGGATTTTCTGGAGGAAACAACGTTTCCTCAATCTCCTCCATCGCGTCAAAACCCATGCGGACCTTCATGGAGCCTGGAACACAGTAACCATCTTTGCTTGGCACGGGACTGACTCATAGGTTGGCCCATCTCCTGTTGCGGAATCTGCTGTTTCATTGTAAAGGGATGAACCAGCCGTACGCGTGCTCGTAATAAATGGGAACTGAGTGCTCCATTGTTGGTCAAGTCAACACTCAAGAAAAAGTATGTTGGTTTGAAGTATATTTTTGATCATAAAACATAATGTAGTACATTTTAACTGTATGTGTGTCTATGTTTCTGTGAATTGTTTATGTCTGCCTGTCTGCTTGTCGTAGGTAGTCTATGCAGGATGTATTAGTGATGTCATGCATAAAAGGAACAGCATGTAGGCCTAAAAATCTCTCTTCATTCCCAATTTGTTCAGCTCTCTTCACCATTTGCTCGGCTTTTTTTTTAGACATATGTGAGACCTTGAAAAACACAATTGTTAGATGTTTCTGTCATCATGAAGATGGGAGTAACAGGTGCTTCTAAAACACAGAAGACCGTTATCTCATTCTGTAGGCTGGAGCCCTGAAATTGTACAATTATTTGTTAAACCAAGACAGTCTCTGCCACTTACATTCCCTGCTGCCTGCAGTATTTCAGTAGACTACAGCTGGAGAAATGAATCCAATGTCTTTGAATGTGGCAAATTACCCCCACCCGTTTTGTGCTTTTAGGTAGTGCAACACATGAGAGAGGAAAGAACAGGGTGGCTTTAAAATTGCAGGAGAGAACCCATTATGTTCTGTCAAGGACTGTTCTGCAGGTCAAATCCCTTTCCTTTTTGTTGAACTTTGAAGAGAGTACCCTTTGGGAAACACTAATTCTTAGAAACTCAACACATTCTGGTTGGTCATGTTTGGCTTTTACTTGATAAATGTGTAGTCAACGGAGTACAGAAGGAATTAGGTTTCTGTTTATCAGCCTTAAAGCAATGAGCTAATGGCTGGTCGGATTTGTGCTAATGGAACTTCACTAATGTGGGACTGATCAATCAATAGAGGCCACGGTCAGTTATTCCTCATATAGTTGATCCATGCCTGACATAACTCAGGGTATAACAGTATCACATAACATCAAGGTTTTCCTTAGTACATTGTGTTCTAAGGGCAACCATAACTTGCGGGCAGAAACAAATGTGATTCTCCAGTGTTGGCTCATTTCATTTTTGCTGTGAGGTATCTTAGTTTCTATTATACCTGAGCTATAGTAGCTGCTGCACTGTACCATTGTACTTCTTGATGTCAGAATGCAACCTAAGCCTAAGTGACTCTCGACTGACTCAATACAGAATAACATCCCTCTAATTTATATGCCTGTAAATGTGTTTTTTACTTCTGCACCTTATCATAGGTCTGTTTATGTATAACTACGCTGTGCGAAGGACATTGTTTGACAGTCAACAGGAAATTGCAGCCAGTCACCTCTAATGAATAGATTAGAATAGGCCTTTATTTTATGAATTTGTCTGTCTGTTACTACCAGTGTAGGAAACATGAGTAGTTTTTTAGCAGATACATTACTGCATTCTTTTTACATTCCTTAATGTAAAAGGCACCCGTGTCTGAATAGTCCTTATGTCTGCCTAGGAGCTTGAGTAAAATGCTTAGTCTGCAATCAGTCTTTAAGATTGTTGAAAGCCAATGGTGGGGGTCCCTCAGCTCAGGGACCCCCACGTTTCACATTTGCTTGTAGGTGAGCCAGTTGTGCTGGCTCTGGATTAGTTCATATACATGGAAATGCTGAAGACTGTGAAATATGTTGTGAGAAAACACATTGTAGTAGGTAAACTAAGCCTGGGATTCATTCCAAAACGCCATGTACATTTTGTTTATTCGGATCCCATTAGCAATTACACATGCAACAGTTATTCTTCCTTGGATTTGCATTAAACAGTAAATAACAGTTACACCAGACAACATACAGTTGTGCTCAAAAGTTTGCATACCCTTGGAGAATTGGTAATATATGTACCATTCGTAAAGAAAACCTGAGTGAGCAGGCAAAACACGTCTTTCATTTATTTTGGAATTCCCATTCAACTGTAAGTCATAACAGAATGGCACAATCATAAAACAAAACATGTCAATAAAAACAGAACTGACCCCTGTTTAAAAGTCTGCATACCTTAGTTCTCAGTACTGTGTATTGACTCTTGCAGGTGGTATAGCTACCCATTCGTCTTGGCAAAATGCCTCCAGGTCATACAAATTCTTTGTTCGTCTCGCATGGACCGCACATTTGAGGTTTCTCCAGAGTCGCTCGATGATATTAAGGTCAGGAGACTGTGATGGCCACTCCAGAACCTTCACCGTATTCTGTTGTAACCACAGGAGGGTCAACTTGGCCTTGAGCTTAGGGTCATTGTTGTGCTGGAAAGGCCAAGAGCATCCCATACGCAGCTTGCGTGCAGAAGAATACAAATTGTCTGCCAATATTTTCTGATAACATGCTGCATTCATCTTGCCATCAATTTCCACAAGATTCCCCATACCTTTAGAGCTCACACCCCCAAACCATCAGTCAGCCACCATCATGCTTCACAGTTGGGATGGTATTCTCTTCACTATAGGCCTTGTTGACCTCTTTCCAAACACAACGCTTATGGTTGTGACCATAAAGCTCTATTTTGGTTTTGTCACCCCAAATTACTCTGTGCCAGAGGCTGTGAGGCTTGTCAAGGTGTTGTCTGGCAAATTGTAAACATGCTGTTTTGCGGCATTGGCGCTGTAAAGGCTTCTTTCTGACAACTCAACCATGCAGTTCATTTATGTTCAAGGATCGTTATATAGTGCTCCTTGAAACAACCACACTGTCTTTTTCCAGAGCAGCCTGTATTTCTCCTGAGGTTACCTAAGAGTTTTTCTTTTCATCCCGAACAATTCTTCTGGCAGTTTTGGCTGAAATCTTTCTTGGTCTACCAGACATTGGCTTGATTTCAAGAGTTCTCCAATTAAGTGATTGAACAGTACTGGCGAGGCATTGGATATTTTTATATCCTTTTTCCTATTTATAAAGTTCCATTACCTTGTTACACAGATTTGATAAATATAAAAAACTAGGGAAGCAATTTAAACAGGATCAGAATGTCCTTTTTCAATTACATTTGCACACACCTAGAATTTGACACATCAACTGCTGTGTTCTGACCAACCTTTAATCAAAAGAATTCAGCTGGTACCTGCGTTTGGATGTTACTAGAGGTTACTAGACTGAAGAACTGAATGAGAAAAGTGACATCAGGATAAAACTGGGTGGATTGAATCCGGAATGCTGATTGGCTGATTGCAATGGTATATGTAAGCAATAAGGCTTTGAGATATATTGTCAATATACAACGGCTACATACTGTGCCTAGGCGTTCTGTGATGCATCATGTACACAGAACAACATATACACACACACATGCACACACATAATATACATTTTGACTATATACACATATATCATATTTACCAGTCAACTTAAGAAGTTTGGAGATCCTTCATGAAATGTAGCAAATATGAATGCTAAAAATATATAACTCAAACATAAGGGGGTGCCATGTACTTTTATTTTAACACAATCATTTCTCCTACAGGGCATCACGGTGGTGCAGTGGTTAGCACTGTCGCCTCACAGCAAGAAGGTTGCGGGTTCAAACCTCCGGTTGCCCTGGCTTTTCTGTGTGGCGTTTGCATGCTGTCTGCGTGGGTGCTTTGGCTTCCTCCCATTGTCCAAAGTTCATGCGGACTAGGTTGATTGGTGACCCTACATTGTCCTTAGGTGTGACTGGTTGTCTGTCTATGTGTGGCCCTGTGATGGACTGGCAGCCTGTCCTGGGTGTACCCCACCTTATGCCTGATGTCGACTGGGATTGCCTCCAGCCCCCCGCGACCCTGTATGCAGTATAAGCGGTTGAAGATGAATTCATTAATTTCTCATACACAACACATTCAATGAGCATGATATTTATGAAAGACCTAGGTTTCGAAAATATTAGCTCCCCTATAATTAATATTATGTAAAAACATGCTTGGAGTGGATAATAAAACCGATGCCCTTGATACATCTACAAGGTGGAAATTGATATGTGACACCTTGGATGCTCAGAAGGCTTGGGCCCAAAATGTAATTTCTACATCAAGTTATCACCACCAATGTAAGTCATCACCACTAATTATATAGAAATTGAGTTGAAGCGTGTTCATTTGGCAGTACATTTCTGATCAATAAACAAAAAAGCCATATCTCAGACTGGCCAATAAAATGAAAAGATTAAGATGGGCTAAAGAACACAGACTCTGGACAGAGGATGAACTCTGCCCAGAAGGCCAGCATCCCAGAGTCGCCTCATCACTGTTGATGTTGAGACTGGTGTTTTGCAGGTACTTTTTAATGAAGCTGCCAGTTGACCTTGTTTCTCAAACTAGACATTTTAACAGTTTTCAGCAGTGCTAATATAATTGCACAAATATTTTCTAATGATCAATTAGCCTTTTTAAGTGACTTGGATAATCTTGGATTTGCAAACAGAGCATGCCATGGGAACACAGGACTCATGATTTCTGTACGCCAATGTAGATATTCCATTGAAAATCAGCTCCTTCAAGCTACAATAGATATTTAAAAAAATATCAATCTCTACGCTGTATTTCTTATAAATTTGAGATTGTTTAATGGGAAAAATGGCTTATTTTTCAAAATCAAGGAAATTTGAAAGTGGCTGCATACTTTTAAGGAGTAGTGTAAATAATGACTGCAGCTGTTTTGAAATTTTTCACGATAATTGAGTTTAGAAACAGAACATGTATTCAGTTGTTCATTTGCGGTTGACTGTAAATGACAAAATATTGAAACGACCATAATAAAGCAGTTATTCTCTGATCCAAATGGAATAATAGATACGGCATCTGTCTTTGGATCCGAAGGTTGTAGGTTCATGACTATGCTACCATAGGTTATTCTTTCATGTAGTACCCCTCCATGTACATGGAGATGAAAAAGTCACATTTACACTGCTCCAAAGATTTTATGGAACATGTAATCATCACAGTACAACACCTAGTAAATTGAACTTCAGGGATGTCAATCTGTCCATTTAGGGAAGCATAAGCAATTGTGAATCAGCATCAACTGTTTTGATGAAAATGAGATTAACGACAAGTGCAGTGAAAGGTCAACAGCAAGATAACCTCCGAAAAGGTAATGGCTTTGCAGGAGGTGGCCACAGACAATTGCCCTCTCCTGACTAATACTCCTCTAGTTTTGCTTTTCGCTAGTGTCCTTGACACTACTAGTAGCATGAGGTGGTACCTACAGCCCATTCAGGTTGAACAGGTAGTCCAGCTCCTCCAGGATGGCACATCCGTACAGTCCCCTCCAAAAGTATTGGAATGGTAAGGAAATTCCTTTGTTTTTGTTGTTCACTGAAGACATTTGGGTTTAAGATAAAAAGATGAATGTGAGACAAGAGTTCAGAATTTCAGCTTTCATTTCCTGTTATTCAAATTGTGGAGAAAGAAAGGAACTGCTTATGATCCGAAGCATACAAGCTCATCTGTGAAGGTGGAGGTAATGGCATGGCTTGGGCGTGCATGGCTGCTTCTGGAACAGGCTCATTAATATTTATTGATGATTTAACTGATGATGGTAGCAGCAGAATTAATTCAGAGTCTACAGAAACATTTAGTCTGCCAATTTTCAGAGAAATGCATTGAAACTAATCGGGAGGAAGTTTATCATTCAGCAGGACAATGACCCAAAGCACACTGCCAACAAAACAAAGGACATCATCAGGGAAAAAAGTGGAAAGTTTTAGACTGGCCAAGTCAATCTCCTGACCTTTACCAAATAGAGCATGCATTTCACCTCCTTAAGAGGAGACTGAAGGAAGAAACACCCCGAAACAAACAAAAACTGAAAGAAGCTGTGGTAAAAGCCTGGAATAGCATCACAAATGAAGAATGACACAAACTGAAAAGCTGGAGGGGGGAATTGAACCACGATGATATGTTAAATTTGCATGTCAAATGTTACATTTGCATTTGTTTGCTAGGAAATTGTAGACTATGATTTGGGAGGGATGTTGGACCATTCTTTCATGCAGCACATCAAGATTCAAGATTCTTTATAGTCATAGGTTTGCGCTCGTGGACTAACCTCTTCAAGTCAGACAATAGGTTTTTAATAGGTCTCAGCGATGGAGATGTAACTGTAAAACATGGACTTTGTGTTCCTGCAACCATGTCTGTGTTAGTATTGATTTATGTTTTGATTCACTGTCTTGTTGAAGGTCCATCCATGGCCAAGTCACAAACTCCAGACAGAGCCAACCAGGTTTTGTGCTCAAATCTTCTTGTACTTAATGGAATTCATCATGCTATCGATCTTAACAAGAACCCCTGGACCACTAGTAGCAAAACAACCATAAAGTATCAACAATATACCAACAGATTTTCAGGTGCTTTTCCTCATAGGCAGTTGCCAAACATGCCTATGCTGTTTATGGCTAACAGCTGTTAATAGGCAAGACACATTGCAAAATGCTTAGCTAAGTTACACCGATCAGCCATAACATTATGAACACTGAAAGGTGAAGTGAATAACACCGATAACCTCATTATCATGGCACCTGTCAGTGGGTGGGATTTATTAGGCAGCAAGTGAACATTCTGTCCTCAAAGTTGATGTGCTAGAAGCAGGAAAAATGAGCAAGCATAAGGATCTGAGCGAAGATGACAAGGGACAAATTGTAATGGTTAGACGACTGTGTCAGAACATCTCCAAAACGACAGCCCTTGTGGGATGTTCTTATAAAAAGTGGTCCAAAGAAGGAAAAGCGGTGAACCGGCGACAGTGTCAAGGGTGGCCAAGGCTCATTGATGCACATGGGGAGTGAAGGCTGGCCTGTGTGGTCCCATCCGACAGACAAGCAGCAGCTCAAATTGCTAAAAAAGTGAAGGCTGGTAATGACAGGTGTGAGAACACACAGTGCATTGCAGTTTCTTATGTATGGGGCTGTGTAGCTGCAGACCAGTTGCCCATGCTGACCCCTGTCCACTGCCAAAAGCTCCTACAATGGGCACGGGAGCAACAGAACTGAAACACGGAGCAATGGAAGAGGGTGGCCTGGTCTGATGAATCACGTTTTCTTTTACACATGAATGGCCGGATGTGTATGAGTCGCCTACCTGGAGAACGCATGGCACCAGGATGCACTATGGGAAAGAGGCAACCCAGTGAAAGCAGTGTGATGCTTTGGCCAATTATCTGCAAGGGATATCTTGGGTCCTGCCATGTGGATGTTACATTGACATGTACCACCTACCTGAGCATTGTTGCAGACCATGTGTACCTTTTTATGGCAACAATATTCCCTGATGGCATTGGCCTCTTTCAGCAGTATAATGCGACCTGCCACATCGCAAAAATAGTTCAGGAATGGTTTGAGGAACACAACAATGAGTTCAAGGTGTTGACTTGGCCTCCAAATTCAATCCAATTGAGCATCTGTGGGATGCGCTGTACAAACCGGTCTGATCCATGGAGGCCCCATCTCGCAACTTACAGGACTTGAAGGATCTGCTGCTATCGTTTTGGTGCCAGATACCACAGCAGATCTTCAGAGGTCTGGTGGAGTCTATGACCTACACAATATTAGGCATTTGGTCATAATGTTATGGCTGATCGGTGCATATTAGCAATATACCACAAACCACCAAATGCCTTTTGCCATTATAAAATGGTTATTAAAATATTTCCACTAGTTCAAAGGGATGTGATATTACACCTATGATATACAGTCTCATATACCAAGGCAATCACAGAATCAGCATTCAGAATTCAGTCCACCCAGTTTCCAAGACTTTATGTAGAATGTGTGTGTGTGTGTGTGTGTGTGTGTGTTTGTGTGTGTGGATACAGTGAGGGAAAAAAGTATTTGATCCCCTGCTGATTTTGTACATTTTCCCACTGACAAAGAAATGTTCACTCTATGTTTTTAATTATAGGTTTTTTGAACAGTGAGAGACAACAAAAAAGCCAGAAAAACGCATTTAAAAAATGTTATAGATTTTATTTAGGGAAATAAGTATTTGATGGCTCCCAGGTGTCTTTAATAAAAGAAACAAGCTGAGATTAGGAGCACACTTTTAAAGGGAGTGCTCCTAATCTTAGATTTTACCTGTATAAAAGACACCTGTCTGCAGAAGCAATCAATGAATCAGATTCCAAACACTCTACCATGGCTAAGACCAAAGAGCTGTCCAAGGATGTCAGGGACAAGACTGTAGACCTATACATGGCTAGAATGTGCTATATATATGTGAATTCTGCAATATTATTTGATTAGCTATTGGTTGATTTTCCTACTTGTGTGCTAAATGTCTCCTCGATGATCCCTCTGCAGATGGATAGACCAATGGCTGCTGTGTTAATGTGGTGAAGGTTTACTCTGTGCGGCAGGAGTTTTCTTGTGAATCAGCAATTTGAGCACTATAAGCCTCTGCTAGTCTGTAACCAAACCCCCCCCTCATCATACCAGCCGGGTATCAGATCTCCCCCACCCAGCCTCTATCTATACTGCAAACCCTTCTAATTTCTCTTACAGCACCATAAAGTTAGGCTAAATATGTATCCCAAATGACCACTGCTATTCCCAAATTCAGGCCCATAGGGATACGGTCCAGTTAAGTGCACTTTCTTGGGTGTAGTGTTTAAATTGTGACATAAACACATACATAGCTTTAATTACGTCAGCACCACCATTAGCATTGGATGCTTAATAGCCTGTCTAGACTGTCTACCATGTCTGCATTTGCTGTAACCCTCTTTCCACTATACACAGCTTTACATGTATAGTAGCAGCATTGCTACTGAAACGTCTGACACTCCAGTCCTTGTCCTTTAGGATTAGGCTTGACAGAGTATCGTTTTTTAAGCTTCTCAGTCAGTCAATAAACTGATGAAAGGACAGGATCCTGTCCCTTCATCAATCACACAATATGGCTGATTATTCGGTTGATCTTCGAGACGATCAGAATTGGTGTCTATAGCCCCTGGTTTAACAACATAAGAGGTATTTTCTGCCCTATTGCCTACTTTAACATTTGAAATAACTACAGATTACATTGAGCATTTATAGGAAGGTTTCATTTGAGTTCCATAAGGTGTTCAAAATGGTTATTTGTATTTAAATGCTTTATTTATGTTGTCATTTTCAACGATGAACTGGCCAAAGGCATTAATTTGTAAGATGACAAGACAACAGAGAATCACATGAATAATGTAAAACATAGACACAAATAAATACAATATACAAGGGTATAGACAAGAAACATACAGTTACTTTCAGAATATGTCTGTGAGACATATTCAGGTAGGTTTGATGGATTCAACTGACACATTGATCAAATAGTTTCTTTGAGTGAGGTGTGATGAAGCTCAAGCTTAAGCAGTGACCAGAATAAGACCCTAGATCTACTGGAGTTACAGAGTACTGTTGGAGACGTAGATATCAAGGAGTGATCTAAGATAGAGGGTGCATTTACCTAAGAGACATAAAAGAGTTGATATTAGTGAGTCTGGCATTGTGTATGTAGAAAGGGCCAATTAACCACAGTATAAAGGTCACAATGATGAGGGGATCCCTGGTGACAGGGGATAACAGTGTGGTAATTTGCATTAGTTTACTGAAGAGCATTTCAGTGTCAAGCCTATAGACTACATTGCCATAATCGACTACATAGACATATTTTTACAAGGCCATAGTTGGCACTGTGGGTAAAGGATGCCTTGTTGGTGAACACAACACCAATTCTGGACTCTACTTGATTATGAAAGTGGGTAATATGGGTTGTTGAAGGAGAGTGAGCAGTAAAGTCATAGCAAGGTAATAGTTGTAGGTGCTATTATAAGCTAAGACATGCAGGTTGAAGTAGACTCAGATTAAAGAGCATACATGTATTTTTTCCGATATTAAGGAGTAGATAGGGGTCAAAGGTTAAAAAAGGCATGTTTAAAGGTAGGGACACTATTAAAGGTATATTGCAGGGATGTGTCATTATCATAAAATTGGATGAGGGAGTCAATGACAGCAAGTGCAACATAAATTCAGAAAATAGGGTTGGCCCGAGAATTGACCCTTGAGGAACCCCATAGATAAGGACAGACTTGTGGACAGCAGGCTCACATATTTTACACATTGTAATCTGTGGTATTATAATAACTGATCCCTCTCTCTTTTTTAGTCTGTTGGTATGGCAGAGAAGACGTTGGAGACGTCTGTCTCTGTCAGCATCCCCATGGAAGAGACCAAACTGCCTGGAGGTGGGGTTGCCCCCCCGGAGGGCCCGCTTCTCACCCACCTAAAGAAAGTGGAAAACCACATCACGGAGGCCCAGCGGTTCTCTCACCTGCCCAGACGCTCTGCAGTAGACATAGAGTTCACTGAGCTGTCCTACACCATCCGAGAGGGGCCCTGCTGGAGAAGGAGAGGTACTGCAGTGTCCACACTACCCAAGTTCAAGTTCAAAGGTTTATGGCAATGAAATGCTTGGGTTTCCTACTCCCAAAAGTGCAGTTAAAAGTTAAAAAGTAACAGTTATTATAATATAAAAATAAGAAGATAACACAATAAATCAATAATAACACTATACAAAAACACGCATCAATAATGCTAACTATACAACTGTACAACAGTAATACAAGGTAAAAGTGACAGGTGCACATTCTACACTGCCATTACAGTTAGGTCCGGAAATATTCAGACACTGACACAACTTTCATAATTTGGGCTGTGTATGCCACTACAATGGATTTGAAATGAAACATCCAGGATACAATTGAAGTGCAGAACTTCAGCTTTAATTCAAGGAGTTGAACAAAAATATTGTATAAAACGTTCAGGAATTGCCACTATTTTCAAATACAGTCCTCTTATTTCAGGGTGTAAAAGAAAAATGATATCGGTCTCGAGTCGCAAGTTCTATCGTGGTTTTTTATTTTTACATGCATGGGATTATCATCGAAATGCAACCACACAAGCATGGTTGGAAATCAAGGAAAAATCAAAGTAACTCAGTCCTGTTATCACGTTTTATAGTCCCCATCCTTTGCAACCCCCTACTCATTACCTTAACAAATAACAAAACACACACCTCTGCTACTTAAGACCCACCCCTTATTCCTACATTGTGACTTGTATACATTTCACAGAATACAAGAAATACCTGGAAATCAATTAATATAAAAGACAATAAAATACAGGAACACAAAAGTGACATCTTACGAAAGTAGTATTATGACAAGATTCGGGCCTTAACTTACAAAATTCCATCACAAGGGGCTCAAATGTAATTGAACAAATTAACATAATCATAATTATGTTTGAAGTCTGGAACGCATGGACATCACCAAATGCTGGGTTTCCTCCTTTGTGATGCTTTGCCAGGCCTTTACTGCAGCTGTCTTCAGGTGTTGTTTGTTCATGGGTCTTTCTGCCTTAAGTTTTGTCTTCAACAAATGAAATGCATGCTCGATCAGGTTGAGATCAGGTGATTGACTCGGCCATTGCAGAATAATCCACTTCTTAGCCTTAAAAAACTCCTGGGTGCCATGCATGCCCAAGTCATCACACTTCATCCACCATGTTTTACAGATCATGTAGTTTGCTTTCGATCATGAGAATTTCCAAGCCTTCATGCTTTTTTCTTCCCATCATTCTGGTACAGGTTCATCTTAGTGTCATCTGTCCAAAGAATGCTGTTCCATAACTGGCTGGCTCTGATCTGGACTTTCTATTCTTGAGGCTTATGAATGGTTTACACCTTTTAGTGAACCCTCTGTATTTGCTCTCGCAGAGTCTTCTCTTTATGGTCAATTTCCATGATGATTTATCTACCTCCTGGAGAGTGTACTAGGCTGGATGTTATGAATGGGTTTTTCTTTACCATGAAAAAGATCCTACAATCATCCACCGCTGTTGTCTTCCGTGGATGTCCAAGGCTTTTTGTGTTGCAGAGCTCAGAAGTGCTTTGTATAACAGTGATATAGTTGATACAGTACCTAGCAAATGTGTTGGGACAATATAGTCAAAATTGACATTTTTGCAGTACGCTCTGAGGCATAGTAAAATACAAGAATAAAAATGAATATGAGGGAAAACTGCAACATGTAACCTGAAAGTTCTGTCAGTTTCAACAATTGTGTGTTTCACCAATAACAGCACTGTCAAAGCTCGTCCCCCAAATTTATTTGGTACTAAGTATTGGGACATATGGCTCACTGTTTTTTTTTAATTGATAAGCTGTTTCCTGTTGCATTGATTGTTCACAGAACGTTTGTGAATGTGTGTCTCAGTTCTATACTTTGCTTTTGCCTTTGAAGTTTGCGTTTGGTGTCAGTAGGTACAATCCAACATAAAGTCTACAGAGTTGTCTATTAAAGAAAAGTAAGTGAATTGAATGCAATAAGGGGAACCATAGCATAAAAGTTGGGCATAGCATAAACTGTTGGGAAGATCCTGAAAAAAAAGTAACTACTGGTGTCTTCAGCAATTGGCACAGACCAGGTCAGCCAAGAAAACAACAGAAGCTTGTTGGGAAATAGCTTCCCACAATAATATAAAGAGCTCTGCATGAAATTGGCCTGTACTGGAGAATGTCAAGAAAGAAGCTGTAACTAAAATGTATCATAATGCTTTTGAACCTGCTTCAATGTGGGAAAAGGTTTGTGGTCAGATATGAACAAGATAGAAAGTTTTGGCCTAAACTCACAACACTGCATGCATTAGGTATGCAGTACAGTAGATCAGTATCAATACAAAATGTACACCCCCTTGAATGTTTTACACATTTTGTTTTGCCCGTGCCTCAGAGTTTTTTTTAGAAAAGGCTTTTCCCCTTACCTATTCAGGTAACAAGCTGAGATGAGGAGCACACGCTTAAATCTCATCTACCTCATTAAGGTTTCGAGGCTGACATTTGGCAACTCGAACCTTCAGCTCCCTCCACAGATTTTCTATGGGATATAGGTCTGGAGACTGGTTAGGCCACTCCAGGACCCAAAGCATATATATATGTATTATTATAAGTACCAATCCTAGAGGATTATTATCAGGCTTGTCCTAGGATTTCCCCTCCAGAATCTTCATTGGAAATAATGATCCTATCAAATGATTCCCAATCATGATAGCAGTTTTACTGGTTTGGTAGGGTTAACCACTGGTTCAAGCCCTTTGATATCCAGTTGGACCATATCCAAAACAGCACCATTCTGCACACCAAATAGACCAAGCTTTCTCTGTGTGTCTGGCTTGAAGGATCAATAATCTGTATGCAATACACATACACGCATGCAGACACATGCATGTACACAGACAAAATAAGACAACACACACACACACACACACAAAGTATTATGTTCTACTAGACTATGGGCTGGTATATGTTTGTGATGTGCTCAGCAGAGTTTAGAGATGTTAAATAATTCATACTAGCAGCCTGGCAGACACCCCCTCCTCACATCCTATCCTCTAGCCACCTCTCACATTGTACGTATGGGATGCCTTGGCTATGGGCATGCAGACAGACAGGCTGTTTAAATTCAACACCCTAAAATTATTGAACAGTTGTGATGGTAATTCCACTGAAACGACAAAATAATGTAGGCAGAATTTTACTTGTAAAATAATGTTGGTGGTTAATTTTATTTGCAAACAGAAATTTAACCTGTGTGGAATTTCTGAGGAAAACACATGAACAGTCAGTATTTATTACAGTTAAAAGGGGTGTGGTAAGATACTGCACGGCTGTCTCCTGTCAACAATCCATAGGGCATACAATTACCCAATGGGCGGGCTATCCCCCCAACTTATCCCAAGGAACGAAGGACATTGCTTATTCATTCTCTAAAGACAAAATTTGTTCCTTATCCTTGCTGCCATCAAAGTTTATCCAAGTAGGGGCATGGGGAACATTCAATCACATTGCTGTATCAACAGGACAGGACAGAAACCCTTATTGGTTAAGGCAGATTAACAGATGGTCAGAGTACCTAATTATCCGCTGATATTATTCAGACATGTCACAAACAAAAACCAGAGTTAGATAACAGGTAATAGAAAAGCAGACATTTCCAAAATGTACCTAAGTTCAAGAATGCCCATAACACAACCTTGGAGCCTAGTAGTCTCCAGTCATTCTGGATCATTATAGTTTGGTTTGCCATACCTCGCTGCCCAAGGAAATGTTCTCCTTAACATACTCATTGCAGCAGGATAATATGTGGACATATTGTAAAGCAACAGACAGATGCAGAATTAGTGCAACTGTAATCTCACACCACTTGAACTAGTCATCTTATAGTATTTTTGCCGGGCCGCGTAAGCTGAACCGGCTAAGAAGAGCGAATGTCTCTGACTGACTGACTTATTGAGTACCACTTGTTAAATAGCGTAATGGTTAGTAAAGCGGACCTGCAAACTATAGGTCCCGTGTTCCGATCTCGGGATCTACATTATATTCCTGTTGACGTGCTGTACGTTGCTTGGAGTTACCTACCCGAAGTTAAGTGCCATTATTATGCCTTTTCACTGCACTTGTTGTAGCTATTTCACGAAGGAGAACTGTCGTTTTCAGTTAAAGATAGCGGAGTTAGAGGCTCGGCTTCAGACGCAAATGTCAGGCAAGGATTATGTTAGTGTAGAAATGGGAAAAACTGCGTCTGTGCCACCAGGAAGAAACGATCGTGTTGTTAGCCCCCCGGCACAGATCCCGCAGGCGGGCAAGAACTTTCTCTTGGTCACTGGGAAGAAATGCCATCGACCAGTTAAACCTGGGTCGCTGCTAGAGACGACTGTCAGAGGTTACTAATCAGAACATAGAATCAGTGTGTAAACTAGCTAGAAAGATGTGACGGCATCAAGTAATTGTCTCTGGCCCCCTCCCAGCTATGGGGTAGTGACGAGCTCTACAGCAGACTTGCCCAACTCAATTGCTGGCTGAAAAAGGAGTTCTGCCTGTTGCAGGAGGTAAAATTTGTAGATAACTGGCTCTCTTTTTGGGACTCGCCCAGAAATAGGGTCGGGCCTGATCTGCTGAAGAGCGACAGACTTCATCCTAGCTGGAGTGGTGTTCTTCTTTTATCCTGGAACATTGACAGGATTCTCACTCCTCTAGCCTCACCATGATATAGGGTGCAGGACAGGCTGCAGGCTGTTAGTCAGCCTGCTAGCATAGTGGAGTCTGCCGATAGCATAGCCATAGTAGTTAGTACAGCGTTGCCTATTGCGACTATGACTCGTTCCAGGCTGAGAAACATTAAACAAGGAAGCGCTAACAATAGCAACCTTATTAAGATAAAATATCTTAATAAGCTTATTTGTGACCTTCCTCCACCTCGGTCACAAATAAGAATGGCTATATTACCTAGCATCTCAAAATGGGACTCCTAAATGTTAGGTCCCTTGCTCCAAAGACAATTGCAGTAAATGAATTGATCTCTGATCATAAACTTGATGTTATTGGATTATGTGAAACATGGCTGAAGCCTGATGAATTTACTGCCCTAAATGAGGCCTCTCCTCCTGGTTATATTAGTGATTATATCCCCCATGTATTCCGAAAAGGAGGGGGTGTTGCTAATATCTACAACAGTAAATATAAATGTACTCTTAAACACATCACTGGTTTTCATTCTTTTGAAGTTTTGCTCATGAAAGTTAACCAGGCTGATAAATCGTTTTACATAGCCACTATTTACAGGCCGCCATTGAGGAACATATACAATGTTCATCAATGAGTTTCCAGAATTCTTGTCTAACCTTGTAGTTAGAGCAGATAGTATTCAAATTTTGGGGATTTCAATATTCATATGGAAAAGTCAAACGACCCTCTTCAAAAAGCCTTTGAAGCGATATTTGACTCAATGGGTTTTATCCAACATGTCTCCGGCCCAACGCACAACCAAAATCATACCTTAGATTTAGTCCTGTCAAGAGAAATCGATATTTTAGATCTAATAATTTCCCCTGTAAATCCTGGAATATCGGATCACTGTCTTATTACATTTACCGTAAAAAAAGAAGTCCACTCGCTCCGCAAAAATTTAGTTTCAAATGCCGCACTATTAATTCTCGGACTACAAATACATTTCTTGATATTCTTCCTAGCTTGCTCATCAGTGACAAAGAAAATAAATCCGCAATCGATCTAATCCAGGATCTGATCTCAACACTGCAAAATACTTTAGATATGGTTACATCACTTAATACAAATGAAATACGTAACAAGACACTTGCTCCCTGGTACACAGAAAATACTAGAGCACTAAAGCGAGCCCCCAGAAAATTGGAGCTAAAATGGCGCTCCACTAAGTTGGAAGTATTCAGACTAGCCTGGATAGACAGTACACTTTTGTACCGAAAAGCACTCACATCTGCTCGATCAGCGTATTTCTCCAACCTGATTGAGGTGAACAAAAACAATCCAAAATGTATCTTTGATACAGTTGCAAAGTTAACTAAAAAGCAATGCTCATCAAGTGAAGTGGTTCTTCACTTTAGCTGTAATGAATACATGAACTTTTTGATGAAAAGATCATCACCATTAGAAAACAAATAACTGAATCCTCAAATAAGTACAGTCCTCAAAATCTCAGTTGTCCTGAGAATGTCCTGAACCTACCTAACCAGGTGTCAATGGGGACACTGGAACTTTTTGATCCTGTATCGCTCGACACATTCACTAAATTTGTAATGAGTTCTAAACCTACAAATTGTCAACTAGACCCAATTCCAACTAAATTACTCAAGGAGCTATTTTTCTGTGCTAGGTCAGCCAATGTTGAAAATAATTAAATCCTCTCAAAAGTCTTCCTGAAGACAAATATCACTTATAAAATGCTCCAGTCCAGTTTCAGACCCCATCCTAGTACTGAGACTGCACTTGTGAAGGTAACAAATGGTCCTGTTGCTTCTTGATCTTAGTGCTGCTTTTGACACGATTGATCACTCCTTTCTCATAGAGAGACTGGAAACCCATAATGGACTTCATGGGAATGCTCTAGCCTGGTTTAAATCTTATTTATCTGCAAGATATCAGTTTCGTATGTGTGGATGGTATATCCTCGGACAAAACAAAAGTGTGTTTTGGTGTTCCTCAAGGCTTGGTCCTGGGCCCTTTATTGTTCTCACTATATATTGCTGCCTCTTGGAGATGTAATCCGAAATCATAATGCCAATTTTCACTGCTATGCTGATGACACACAGTTATATATTTTGATGAAGCATGGAGAAACCCTCAAATTAGCTACGTTGGAAGCATGCGTTTCAAATATTTGGAAGTGGATGACTGAGAACTTCCTTCTTTTAATCTCAAGAAAAACAGAAATGCTCTTATTAAAAGAAGACTCTTATTGGCAGATCTCACGGTGAAACCTCGATGGCTGCATGGTTGTATCCCAAAAAACTGTAAGCCGTAACCCTCGACCCTGACCTCTCCTTTGATAAACATATAAAATATAAGAATTTCTAATTTTCATCTTCGAAACATTGCAAAAGTCAGAAACTTTCTATCAAAAACTGATGTGGAAAAATGAATCCATGATTTTGTTACATCAAGATTAGATTACTGCAATGCTCTTTTTTCCGGTTACTCTGATGAATCAATAAATAAACTTCAATAAGTGCTGCACATCGCTGCTAGAATCCTAATTAGAAAAAAAAAATTGAACTCATTACTCCAATACTAGCCTCTTTACACTGGCTGCCTTTTAGGGTTAGGGCTGATTTTAAGGTTTTATTGTTAACCTATAAATCAATTCATGGACTTGCTCCTACTTACCGAGCTGAAATGATCCAGCCATACATACCTGCACGTAACCTTAGATCACAAGATGCAGGCCTTTTAACTGTACCTAAAATTTCTAAACAAATAGCCGGAGGCAATGGAAATGCAGACTCAGTGCAAACCTTCAAGCGTCTACTAAAGACTCATCCCGTCATGCTGGTCTATGATTAAGTGTAGTCTGGCCCAGGGGCATGAAGGTGAACAGAAAGGCCTGATACCGTCCACCCTTGCTGTCTTGCCAGGTGGGCTCTCATCGCCATTGGGATGCCCTCTCTCCAATGCCATTCGGGGGCGGAGTCACTGACTTGTTGTTTTCTCTCTGTTGCACACTTGTGCAATTGGGCTGTGCTCTGGTGGCCCTCATTCAGGATGGTTGTGGTTGGTGAGCGTCCCTTTGGTTGATGCTTGACAATGTGGGTGGATTGATTTCCTGCCTGTTGGGCCCTGTCCAGGGTCTCCTCTGGATAGGGCCACAGTGTCACTGGACCCCCTGCCTCAGCCACAATGTCTTACGCTGCTATATTATTGTGCTGGGGGAGTAGGGTCTACATTTTCCCTGTTTTCTGTCATTTTAAACTTAGGAGGACATGAGTTCTTAACCCACACGTGCGTTGTGCCAGGCTTGACTTGTTGCCGTCCCTGTCCAGAGTCCTCCTGGTTGTGTTGCAGATCAGGAAAATGCCTGACGATTTCAGCTGCCACTCTGCTGACCCCCCTCCCCATGTCCTTGTCCACCCGGTTATGCCTCCGATTTAGACTAGGTTTAAATAGACTCTGGGCTTAGCCCACATGCATTGAACTAATACAATTTGGACTTTTAATATGTTCACCCGGCAGCCAGAAGAGGACTGGTCACCCCTCGGAGCCTGGTTCCTCTCTAGTTTTCTTCCTAAATTTGGCTCTCTTAGGGAGTTTTTCCTAGCCACTGAAGTTCATCACTATTGTTGTTTGCTTCCTGGGGTTTAAGGCCGGGTGTTTTGTGAAAGCACTTTGTGACAACTGCTGATGTAAAAAGGGCTTTATAAAATAAATTTGATTGATTGATTTGATTATTCCATATTGACAAAAACATCACTGCTTAAAACCTTCAGTGTCTACATTATAGTAAGTGTAAATAAAACAGTTAACAAGTTTACGGTTATATTGCGTCTGTTTCTGGTGGATTTTCGAGGTACGCATCCGTCCATGCATTTTGGGTCAGGATAGACAAACACATTTGCTGCCTACAATATACAGTTGCTATATTATAGTAATCCTTAACTAGAACTGCGTACGGTTAAATTGCGACTTTTTCTGGCAATGTAATCTTCAATCTCGCTAGCAATTGCTAATTTCTTATGAATATTCCTCAGAAGTTAGTAGATTTTAGTAAGCCTATTACCAGCTAATATGCTGTTAATATGGCCAGTGGCAAAAGCCATACAGTTCATAGACGCTATGATGCAGGTAAATTGAATAAGATATGTTAGTCAGTTTAACACAATGCTCAATCGCGTCTAGCGACTTCTGGAACGTGTAATGCAATGACGTAGTGGTTTAAGACAGTGCCTCACACGTGGAAGACCTAGGTTCAAATCTATTGAGAGCAATGCCATTTATTAATTTAATTTGTGGGCCACTAATATAACTATGGTTATACCGTATTGCGAAAAGTTTTGGTACATTTCATGATTCTCTCATCTTTTCACTTGATGAAAAAGTTAGTTATCGTCACCTTTATTGATTGTAGTTGTGTCAGTGTCATTCACGAATGAAAGAAAAAATGATGTTGTTAAGCCGTGAAAGAAAAAAAAGGGATATTTCAAACTAGATTCATATTTGGCAGAAATTCTGCCTACCCTGAGTTGTTGTTGAAATCCTATGGAGTCAGCCTCTTTCCACACCTGGAAGTAGCATTATTTGCATTGTCCAAATTCATGACTTGAAACTGGGTGACTCGAGCTACTGGAGCTCATCTGATGGTGCATAAGTGTGCCTCTCTCAGTATCAGCATGCCATGACTGTCATGTTGTCTGCCTAAAAATAGTACAACCACCATACTGTACACTACCGTTTAAAAGTTTCGGGCCACTTGGAAATGTCTTTGTTTTCCATTAAGACTTACATTTAATGAGTATAAATAGGTTAATATATAGGTAATATATAGGTATTGATAGGGTTACAAATAATGATTAATGACTGACTCTTCCCTAAACAGTTCTTGCATAGTTTGGAGCTCTTAACTGTTGGGTACTTTTGTGGCTACTATTTCGTGAAGGTGCCAGTTGCCAACTTGCAAGGCATCCTTTTCAAACTGGACACTAATGTATTTGTCCTCTTACTCAGTTGCGCAATGGGGCCTCCCACTCCTCTTTCTATACTGGTTAGAGTCGGTTTGCAGGGTTCTGTGTAGGGAATTGTGCTCACCATTGTGATATGATATCTTCAGTTTCTTGCCAACTTCTCGCATGGAATAGCCTAATTTCTCAGAACAAAAATAGGCTGACAAGTTTCAGAAGAATGTTCTTTGTTTCTGGACATTTTTAGCCTGTTAGAACACATGGTTGCTGATGCTTCAGATACGCTACTAGTCTGAAGGCCAGTTTTATTGCTTTTGTAATCAGCACAAGAGTTTTCAGTAGTGCTATTGTAATTGCAAAGGGGCTTTCTAATGATAATTTAGCCTTTTAAGATGATAAACGTGGATTAACAAACACAACATGCCATTGGAACATGGTTGCTGATAATGGGCCTCTACACCTATGTAGATAGTCCAGTTAAAATAATCAGTTTCCAGCTGCAATAGTCATTTACACAATAAACAGTGTCTGAATTGTATTTCTGATCAAGTTTATGTTATTTTACTGGACAAAAAACCCCCACAGAGAAGCCAATCTGGATCTGCCTTCATACACATCATATCACACCAATTTAAGCAAGTGAGAAAATGAAGTTTACAACACGAAAAGGAGAATAGCTTAGGCCTTCCATTAGGAGGGTCTTAAAACTGATTTTTTAATTGTGCAGCACACAAACATAAAATCATAGCCTACCAAAACGTTGTGTAAAGTTATTAGTGTTATTTTGAGTTGTAACCCCTGGTGGTTATACCAGTAGTGTACTCTTGTTAAAATGGTGCTAGAATAGTGGAGGCAGGTCTTAGCTTTCTTTTTAGTGTGGTTTTATGATGACTGAAACGTGGGAAGGAATGTGATTGTGTGTGTGATTGTTGTTTTTCAGTCTCTGTCATACACATTTTATGTATAGGCTTTGAATAATGGTATGAATAATATAAAGTTGTCAAATGGATTCATTTTTTTGGCCACTGATGCTGAGCCGGAGACAAAAATATTATCATCTCATCATCATCTGCTTATCCGGTATCGGGTCGCGGGGGCAGCAGCTCCAGCAGGGGACCCCGAACTTCCCTTTCCCGTGCTACATTTGCCAACTCTGACTGGGGGATCCCGAGGTGTTCCCAGGCCCGACAGAAATAGCGACACGTGTAATTGGTGTCAACGAATGGGGTGGCAGCCTAGCAATTAGAGCATAGGATCAACTATAAACATAGTTTAATCCCTGAGCTGGGAATGTGAAAGATATTTTTTTATTTTAATTGCTCCTGTAAAATTGCTCTGGATTTGAGCATCCACTAAATTACCAACATATTAACTTTTTATGCTTATCCAAAAACATGTCTATAGCAATACACATTTCACTACTAGGACAAATTTAACTACTAGGAGTGCTTCTGTATGCCTGATTGCGGGTTAATGGTCATGGTTAGGTACTGTCACGCCCGTGCCTCCGCGATCTCGTGGAGGCAGGTCCTCGTGTTCCTGAGCCACTCACACACGCACTCGTCTCCCAATTACGCACCGGTTCCCAATCCTCACTTGCGCACCTGTCCCCAGTCGCCCCATTACCAACACTATTTCCACAGTCCTCTGCCATCCCTTCTCTGCCGGATCATGGTCATAAATCACATGCGTTTCACAGCAATCTCCGAGTCTTCGTCTCGTTTGGATCTCCCGTGTACCGATTCGTTGCCTGTCCCCGACTACTCTGCCTGCTCCCCGCCTGTACTTCTGCTGTCAGCCTGTGTATCGACCTTCCGCCTGTCCCCGACTACTCTCCCTGTCACTGATCTGTGCCTCCGCCGCCTGTCTGAGTCTCCCTTCCCTGCCCGACTCCGATCCCTCTACCTGCCACTCCAACTCTGCCCTTCCGATCCGCGCTTTGGTCCCCACTCACGTCCGTGACAGGTACAATTTCAGGCACATACAGTTGTGCTCAAAAGTTTGCATAGCCTCCAAGAATAGGTAAAATACAGCTCCGGAAAAAATTAAGAACAATGCACGTTTTCTTTCCTTTCCAAATTAGTTGAAAAGCAAGGTTTTGAGTGAAGAACAGAAGGGTTAAATCAAAGAGACCACTTGCAAATTGAAACCTTCTTTTCCTCCTCAAAACTTTCATTTTTATCTTTTTTGGAAAGGAAAGTGCAGTGGTCTCTTAATTTTTTTCCACAGCTGTATGTACCATTTGTAAAGAAAACATAAGTGAGCAGGCAAAACATATGTCTTTTATTTCTTATGGGATTCACATTTAACTGTAGGGCATAATGGAATGGCACAAACATAAAACAAAACATGGCAAAAAAGGGGAAAAAAATACTGACCCCTGTTCAAAAGTTTGTATACCCTTAGTTCTTATTACTAAGATGAAGTAACATTTTAAGGTACGTTAGTCAGTTTAACATAATACTCAATGGTATCTGGCTACTGCTGAAACTTGTAATGCTGTGGAGTAGTGGTTAGACAGTGCCTCTCACGTGGAAGACCTAAGTTAGACGTGTATTAATTATATTTGTGGGCCGCAATAAAACTTGTCTTTTCATTTGATAAAGTTAGTTATCGTCACCTTTATTGATAGTTATTGTATCAATATCATTCACGAATGAAAAAGAAAAGTTGTTACGCCATGAAAGAAAAACACATTCTTATCCCATGAAATGAAATAGCTTTGGCAGACTCGCTAGCAATTACTCAATTCTTGACTATTCCAGTAAGTTAGTAGATACTGGTAAATACTATTACTGGCTAATATGCTGTTAAAACTGCCAGTGGCAAACGCCTAACAGGTCATACACGCTATTTGTGGTGGAGTTAAACTAAAGCTGTTGAAACAGCCAGTGGCAAAAGATAATTTGTTCATGTTCTGCACATCTCTGTGGTGTCGTAGTTAACAACCCATCTTTTCATGTGGGCAACCTTGGTTCGAATCTGGAGAGGGCAACACTTTCTATTGTGTGCCGGCTAAACTAGACTTGCTTTGTTTACAGAGCTGTATATTACCAATTATGCAAGGGTATCCAAAACTTTAGCACAACAGTGTGTTTGTAAAACGATTTAGGTTTAGCCTGTTGATGTTTTATATTTTTTGTGTGCGTGCGCG
This sequence comes from Esox niger, assembly GCA_016801105.1. Classification (NCBI taxonomy): domain Eukaryota; kingdom Metazoa; phylum Chordata; class Actinopteri; order Esociformes; family Esocidae; genus Esox; species Esox niger. The sequence continues at coordinate 106,668 of JACXGJ010000333.1, forward strand.
CCGTATAAATTATACCAAGAAATTGTAAACTTGCAGGAAAAAAATTTAAGTTGGCACGGTGAAAGAAAATGTCTAAACAATGATTTTTGCTGAATTCACTTTTAAAATGGTCGATTAGCCTCATCCACGTAATATTCCTACATTGAAAGTAACTTAAAATCATTTTTTGAAGAACAAAACCGACAAACCGAAGGGGGTACCTCGCTCTCTACCTCCACCTGATTCCATAAATCTCGCTGTCGTGTTCGTAGGACGTTTTTGGGGAGCGCTTTTAACAAGCAAACTTTGAATATAAAACCAATTTACCTTGGTCGTGTAGGTATGTATGGCTGGACCAATTCAACGTGGTAAGTAGGAGCAAGTCCATGTAATGCTTTATAGGTTAACAATAAAACCTTAAAATAAGCCCTAGTTCCTATCAGGCAGCCAGTGTAGAGAAGCTAATACAGGAGTGTCCAGATTTTTCTAGCAGCTGTGTTCTGCACTAATTTAAGTTTATTTATTGATTTATCAGGGTAACTGGATAGAAGAGCATTGCGGTACCCTAATCTTGAAGTAACAAAAGCATGGATTTGCTTTTCTGCATATCCAGAAAAGCAAATCTGGGGGGGGGGATTATATGTTCATCAATTGTCGTGGGTAACGCCAAGTTTTCTCTTAAGTTTTTTGAGAAGACCACACGACTGTCAAGGTTCTCTGTGAGATCTGCCAACAAAAGTATTTGTTTCTTGGGTCCTAAAACTAGCATTTTTGTGTTTAAAAGCAAAAGGTTCTCTGTAATCCACTTCCTCATATCTGAAACACATAGCTTCCAAAGCAGCAAATGTTGGGGCTTCTTCATGTTTCAGTGAAATATGCAACTGTCATCATAACAGTGAAAACTGACTTTGTGGTTTCAGATAACATCACCCCGAGGCAGCATGTATTGTGAAACAGTGGCAAACCCCGAGGGCCCTCTATGCCCCCAGAAAGGGCCTAAGGATAGATAAATTAGAAAGCAGGAATTTAGTTTTCATTGATTTTCTGTCTTAATTGTAATGATCCTCCTGTTGAATTTCTTCAGTTTGTTGAAAAAAGAAGGGTTAATTTCCAAGGGAAAACCCTTCCAATCAGAATCTTTGGTAGTATCTTGGTAGAAATTATATAGTTGTGCTCAACACTCATTAGCTCTCAGGCTTTGAATCGCAGTAAAACCGGACTGGAGCATTTCATTCATGTAATTTGTTATATGAACGACTGTCAGGAATGGTGTAGTGATGCAGATGACGAACCAGGCGCAGGCAAAGTGGCGGTCAATGCTTTTATTTAAAAACTGAATGAAAATAAAAGTTGGTACAAAACCAAACAACTCACCACTGACATGCCACAAATGTCGACATGGAACAATGACAGACAAATGAGAGGCGCAGAGGAGAAACATTTAAACACATACTGATGACTTAATTGGGACCTGGTGTGAGCGACAGTTGGGGACAAGACAAATAAAAGAGACCGGGATGAGTTCATGAACATTGGGAACACAAGGAAATGCAGGAGATAACGGAGCTGTCTGTCACCTCACTGTCACAACGACATTGAGTTGTTTGGAAACAGAGTTTTCTGTTTCCCAACAACAGGTTTGAGAAACAGGAGGTTTGAAATTAGTTTATAATTTTTTTTTTTTTATATATCCGGATCCAGAATTCTTTTAGGTGAGGCTTTATTTCTGCGTTTTTTTGTTTGTTTGGTACACATCTGGAGGATAAGGAGCAATTTAGGAAGTTAAACATTGGTGTGCCAAGCACAAGAAGTAGCTCGCATTAAGTCGTTTTGTTGGAATCGGGTCCAGTTGAGAACTGGTCGGTTTAGAAATCATTACTAATTTAGACCTTACATAATGAAGTCCACATGTATATGGGTGTTTTTTCTATGCGTTTTGGCATTTTGTCCACACACAAACTGCATTTTAGGTCACTGAAATTTTTTTTTCTTTTAAACTCCTTCCAAGGTGAAGATATTCCGAAACTAAATTTTCAGTGTTGATGTGTAGACAGGGAAAAAATGTTGGGCTTGTGACATCAGTGTGCACCGGTTTCTTTGTAGACTTGAGGTGATTTTGTGCATTTCAGACAGCCAAAATAGTGCTGGTTTTACTCTTGCTAACACTGTTTACATGATTACACAAATTTTACTCCCCTACAAAAGCGAGGACCAGAGGCGCCGGAATGTGCTACAATTGTAACTGCTACATCCAACTGTTGATAGCCTACCGGAACCGGTAGTAACTTTTTTTCAGGCTTCTGATTGACCAACATGGCTTCAAGGTTAGGGTTATAGCATTGCGTGTTGGTTGGGCATGCTCCTTGGCAGTGCTTGACAGCATGTTTTGTGTTTTCATGTGGATGGATATTTTTTTTTAAACAATGCTTGAATGGACAGGATTTTCTTTAAGAATGAAGGAGAAAAAAAAGCTATTTTGAACAAGAAAAGGAACCAGGCAAGTCTAGTTCAGTCAGCCTGTGATTAGAAGGGATGAATGTTTTGCCCTGGCTGGATTTGATCTGGGATTTCCTATGTGACAAACTGTGTCTGAAACCACTATGCCACTAAGCTATGCATGTGTAGAGATGTGGTGTCGGTATACTTCTGCATCGTTAAACCAATTAGTCAAAACCCCATGGTTCACGAAACCAACAACCGGTATACCAGGGTTGCTACACTACATTCAATGCTTTAAATTGAAAAAGATTACTGTAGATGGCTAGCTAAATAGTAATGAGAACAATGACTCCAATCACTCCATGGCTGCTGGTTCCACTATGCTATGTGAACTATGCTTTCTAAATCGTTATCAAGAGGAATGTGTTTCTTGCCAGTGCCGTTCATCCATCGCAATATAACCCTTATTAGTTTTACTTTAGGCTTACTATTATGCATCTACTGAAGCTTGTAGCCAGCAAAGTTTCAGTCTGGCTGTACAGTACCTAATAATGAAAACAGTGACTCCATGGCCATCGTTTATTTAGAAAACGATGGCAATTGAATAGCCATCCATTCCGCTATGTGAACTACGCTATGTAAATCGAATGCTATATGGCCTTTGTCGGTGCAGTTTGTCCATCGCAATATAAATGTAAACAGTTTTATTTTAGGTTTACTATGACATAGCTACTGAAGCTTGTAGCCAGTGAAGTGAAGACCCACTTCACTTGTTGAGCATTGCTTTTTCATTAACTTTGCAACTGTATCAAAAAGAAATGTAGGATTTTTTATTTTTTCACCTTAATCAGGCTGGGGAAATGGGCTGATTTGAGCAGATGTAAGTGCTCTTTTTCCTGGCAAGTCCAAATACCTGCAGCTTAGTGTAGCATCACTTTTGCTCCAACTTTCGGGAGGCTTGCTTTAGTGCTCAAGTATTGTCTGTGAACCAAGAAGCAAGTTTCTTGTTGTGTATTTCTTTTGTTTTCAGTGATGCAACCATATCTAAGGTATTTCTCAGTGTTTAGTTTAGATTCTTGTTGAGATTGTTTGCAGATTTATTTACTGTCATTGAAGAGCAAGACTGGAAGAGTATGAAAATATTTTTGGGTAGCCTGAGAATTTATATTACGGCTTTTAAAAATCATTGTAAAGGGTGCAAGTGGGTTTCTTGTTATAATGCTAACTAATAAGACAGTGGTCCAATATGCCAGGATTATGAGGAAAGATAATTAGATCCACAATATCTGTTCCTTGTGACAAGACTAAGTCTAAGGTTGATTGTGACAGTGCGTAGTCCCCAAGATATGTTGGAGAAAACCCATCAAGTCAATTATGATTTCAATTATGGCTTGAAGAGGGTCATTAGACTTTTCCATCTCAAAATTGAAATTGCCAAAAATTAGAACAGTATCTGCCATGACTACAAGGCTAGAAAATAAATCCGGAAACTCACTGAGAAACATTGTACGGACCAGGTGGCCTGTAAATAGTAGCTATGAAAAACGATTCATCAGCCTGGTTAGCTATCTTGATTACATCTTCAAAGGACTAATAACCTGTGCTGTCTTTAGGAGTACATTTATATTTTGTGTCATACATATTAGCAACACCCCCCCACACTTTTCGGGACGAGCGGAAGGCTATGATCACTGGAGGAGAGGCCTCATTTAGGGTAGCATATTCATTCGATTTTAGCTAGGTTTCACACAGCCCAATTGCATCCAGTTCATGATCTTTTATGAATTAATTTACTGCAATTGCCTTTGAAGCAAGGGATCTAACAAAGAGTCCCATTTTGAGATTCATGGTAATACAGTATTTTTATTCATGGACAAAGTAGAGGAAGATATTCTCTTAATAAGGTTTCTATTATTAACATTACCTTATATCACTTCGTTTAATAGATTCTAAGATCCACATACTCCAACAATTCCAATGGAACACCAAGAAGTCTTCCAAAATCCGAGCCAATTCCTGACTAAAATGCCATGAGAAGTGCCCGTATTTAATATTTTCCCAAATGACAAGAGGCAGTTGCATCTGTCATACTTTAAAAAGAGATTGAAAAGCCACGTTCCCAGAGCTTTTCAATAAGCTTGCTATAGGAAGATACTGTATTCTCAACTTTTCCCATACGTTGATTGGGCCTCTCCATCTTTTGGCCTTGCAAAACTCATTGGTAGCTATGGCAGCAGATTTAGGGTCATTGTCCTGCTTCATGATGTAAGATTCAGTGAGATTAGAGGCATTTGTTATATATTTGAATGGACTACTTGTTTCTCTACACTGCAGAATTCCTCATGCAGCTTCCCTCAGCAATTAATTTATCAATGAAGACAAGTGAGCCAGTTCCACTTGCAGCGAGATATTACAAATCATAACTACACCTGCTTAATATTGTAGAGGTAATTGATTTCTCTTTTCTCTCCAGACTTACTATTTGCCATTGATATGTTACATCATTCACATCTGTCCATATTATTTTATCCAGAACTACCTTTACTTACTTTATACTCCATCCTGTTTTTGCGCTTTGTAGTTCCGCCTCACTAGTTTGGCTTTTGAAGTCTTCTGCAGGTGGTAGTGGCTCACACACCCACACCTACCTCCTGGAGCGTGTTTTTGATCAGACTGATTTTTGTCTCTTCATTATGGTGACATTTTTCTGTCTCTGCTATTTCTGAGCTCACCAGTGCTTTATAACTTTCAAAAAGTAGATTTTTGTATGCCTAATGTTTTGGCTATGTCTCTGACAGATTTTGTTCTGCATCATAATTGCCAACTTGACTTACACTACCAATTAGTTTGTCTTTATGTTGGGCAACTGCAACAGACTCTCGATCTAAAGGCAAAGAGTCAAGACTTGGCATTAAACAGCTCTTATGTGCCTGCATTATTGATGCAACCAAACACACCTTTCAAATGAGAAAATGCTCTGCTGTCCAACTAGTTTAGACACCAAAAATGGGATGGAATGTGCAAAATGTCCTGTACTTGCAAAATAATGAATGTGATAGTGATCTTTATCTTTCATCCATATCTATATCTATATCTTAACCTTGATTTTAAACATTTTAGAGAAGTCTACAGAAGAAACAATGTTTTACGGTCACAATATTAAGAGAAGGCTTTGATTCTATATTTAAGCTATAATTTAAATGCTCATAAGTTCAGATCTTTACCTGTATAAAATGCACCTGGGAACCAGAAATCAAATACCCATTTCACTCATTAAAATGCAAACCAGTTTGTAACATTTTTGACATGCCAAATATCAGCCTTGAAACCTTAAAGATCTGCAAAGAGGAGTGGGACAAAATCAAACCTGGTGGCCAACTACAAGAAACATCTGATTGCCAACAAGGGTTTTGCCACCAATACTAAGTCATGTTTTGCAGAGGTTTCAAATATTTATTTCGCTCATTAAAATTAAGGTGAACCGATACATTTTTTTGTTTTTCTAGACGATTTTGTTATTTTGTCATTGTTCAAATAAAGCTACTGTTAAAATTATAGACTGATCATTTCTTTGACTGTGGGCAAATGTACAAAATCAGCAGGGGATCAAGTATTTTTATTCTGACTGTATAATATACTGCTCTGGAAAAAATTAAGAGATGACTGGAAAATTATCAGGCCGTGTTCAGAATTAACCAGTCACATCCAAACTCATGTTAAATACAAGGCATTACACACATGTCGTCATTTAAAGTGACTGATTAATCACAAATAAAGTTCAGCTGTTCTAGTAGGATTTTCCTAACATTTTCTTAGTTGCCTCTCAGAGCAAAAGCCATGGTCTGCAGAGAGCTGCCGAAGCATCAGAGGGCTCATTGTTGAAAGATATCAGTCAGGTAAAGTGTATGAAATAAAGCATTAGAAGTGTATCCAAAGCATTAAATATACCATGGAATACAGTGAAGACAGTCATCAAGTTCAGAAAATATGGCACAACAAAGACATTACCAAGAACTTGATGTCCCTCATTGAAAAGACGAGAGGAAAACTGGTCAGGGAGGCTTCCAAGAGGCCTACAGCAACATTAAAGTAGCTGCAGGAATTTCTGGCAAGTTCTGGCTGTGTGCTACATGTGACAACAATCTCCTGTATTCTTCATATGAATAGGCAATGGGATAGGGTGGCAAGACAAGCCTTTTCTTGCAAAGAATAACATCCAAGCTGAAGTTTGCAAAAACAAAAATCAGATCTCCCAAAAGCATGTGGGAAAATGTGTTATGGTCTGATAAATGAGGTTGAACTTTTTTCCAAAAGGTATGTTTGGTGCAAAAACAACACTGCACATCACCCAAAGAACACCATACCCACAGTGAAGCATGGTGGTGACAGTATCATGCTTTCTTCAGCTGGACCAGGAATCTTATGAACAGTTCCGTAAGGCCCCGATTTCAGCTGGGAATTATGAACAGTTCCAAATACAAGGCAATTTTGGTACAAAACCTTCAGCCGTCCCTTAGAAAGCTGAATATGAAGAGGAAGTTCACTTTTCAGCATGACAATGACCCAAAGCACACATCCAAATCCACAAAATCATGGCTTCACCAGAAGAAGTTTAACTTTGTTGAATGGCCCAGCCAGAGCACAGACCTGAGGGCTCTGCACAGGAGATATCCTTGCAATCTGACAGATTTGGAGCGCTTTTGCAAAGAAGTGTGGGCAATTATTGCCACGTCAAGATGTGCCATGCTAATAAACTCCTACCCAAAAAGACTGAGTGCTGCAATAAAATCAAAAAGTACTTCAACAAAGTATTGATTTAAGAGTGTGCACACTTATGTAACCAGGTTATTGTGAGTTTTTTATCAGAGCAGAAAGAAGCAGGTGCTCTTCCAGGATAACCTTGTACTTGGTGGATTCATGCGTCCTTCACAAAGACAAATCTGCACAATTCTAGCCTTGCTGAAGCATCCCCAGATCATCACCGATCCTCCACCAAATTTAACAATGGGTAAAAGACTCTGTGGCTTGTAGGCCTCTCCTGGTCTCCCTCTAGCCATTAGACGACCAGGTGTTGGGCAATGCGGAAAATTTGACTTGTCAGAGATGACCTTACTCCATTCCTCTACGGTCTAACCCTTATGGTCTTTTGCCAACTTCAGCCTGCCTGCCTCTTTGCTTCTCATTGATGAAGGGCTCTTTTCTAGTTTTGCACAACTTCAGACCTGCCCCTAGAAGCCTGTATTGAACCGTCCTTGACGTGCAGCTGCTGTTTGACATTCTTTTTGTAGGTCACTTGATGTCATCCCACAGTTGCTGACATTTGAATGAGTTGATGGTCATCCCGGTCAATGGACAGTCGTTTTTGCCCTCTATCAGTGTAGCTTTATTGTCACCAATGACTGTTTCTTGACCTTGTTCTTATAAACTGCTGTCTTTTAAATTTTCCAGATGGAAGAAACCTGACGCTCATTGTATCCCTCTGCCAGTAAAGACAGAATTGAACCCTTCCTTTCCTCACAAAAAAGCTTTTCTTTTCAACTCTTTTGTCATGCTGAATAGTTTATTTTATTTTTATTCAAATGACCTTTGAGTTACTGTTTGCACAACTAGCTGGTCCTATTGCAAGAGGGTAGTGATGACCACAGCAGTGTTTTTATACTTTTCCTCATTAAATTGGTTTTGGTTCAGGTAATCGCTTCATCAATACCTCATTAAGTAAAATTAGGTGTGCTAGTGTTGGAATTTAACAGACACTGGCATGGAATGGCTGCCATACATGTAGAGATGGTGATTTAAGAAAATAAATGAGTGGACTGACATAACTGACATTGTCTGTAAAGAATGTTAAGATTTTGAATTTACTGTTATTTAACCAGACAAGTTGATTTAGAACCTATTCTTATTAATTATTATTTAAAGCCACAACCTGAGGAGAATGTTACAGGGGGAGGAGTAGCAGTTAGGGACCTTTTTGACACTAGTGAAACCCTAATCACTAGGCCACCTAGCCACCCAAATAAATATATTACAGTTGACAATTGAAAAGTGTTGGTCTCCACAATTCTTTTATTTGACTTAATACTACAGAACCATTATTTTTTTACTATGAAAATTAACAGAAATGGCTTGTTCAAAATAATTGACACACTAGACTCAATACTTGGTAGCACAGTCTCTGGCCCCCCAAAAAAGTGCATGGGTGCCATTATTTTTGACAGTTCAAATATATGCATTCATCTAAACTGCCAGCATGCCCTGCGATTGACTGTGAGTTAGCACCTATCCTGCCTGCACCCGTTGTTATCCTAGAACATTGTGGGACCACAATGTTTGGTCCTGTGTTTCTTGTGAGGGGCATCTGTTCTGCATACCTTGTTCATTCCCATGGCAATTGCATTAATAATATCAAGGGTATTGTATTCATATACACAATCACCTATTAGTAATGAGGTAGCCAACAGGAGCAGAACCCAGTGCAAAGATATTGCGTAAGATCAAATTAATGTATAAACAAATACATGACGTTTTCTGTCTAAATTAATAATAATACATTTGAAATATGCACCACGATAATTTCGTACAGGTCTTGGCGTTAGGTTCTGCTCCTTTTGGGTAACTCACTGCCATCACATGATGATGTATGCGATACTACTAATAACAATATCAACATCATCATATCATTAATAGCAACCCCCATAGGCAATGAACACTGTAACCCTTCCATGAAAAGGGAACCCAGAACCAATCAGGTGGAGGCCATTGTAGGTTGCTTTGCACCTGCATGCTAGAAAGACCAGCGCACATCAGGCTAAGTTACCAGACGATTAAAGTCAGTATGAAATCTGATATTGTGGAAGGCGCAATCTCCGTCATCTTTAATGCCCCAAGGAAGGTCCTAGGTAAAGTGCAGTTGGCATAGAAAAGGGTAGCACATACAGCCCTTAAATGCAGGTCAGCCTCTTCTGTCTTCAAGTAGCTGTAACGTCTGCCCTGCATGGCACAGTGGCTCAATTTCTTATCCGACGCTCCACCTTGCTGGTCTATTTACCACCAGCAGGAGAGTGATGGCAGCAGCGCATCCCGAGGACGCATCTGTTTCCAATGACTGTGTACTTGTGTTTATATTCTGTTGTTCACCCACCGCACCTCAAAGATGATTATTTGTCTGTTAGCTACCGTGCTGGTGCGCTTATTTTTTACTTGCAAAAAAGGACTTAAATTAAACATTTGTATCATTCATTTTGTTTCTTTTTCCGTTTTGCCTTTTATGTAATTGTTATACTCGCATCATCACAGTAGAAGACAAATTGACACATCACTGTTGGTTTTTGTAGTTAGTGTTGATGTGTTAAAGGACCCACACTGTCAGTTAACACAACTCAAGACAACTATCAATACCACCCAGAGGTCTCAAATAGTCCTCATGTTAAGAACAGAAGCTGGTAAACTATCTGCCACCACAGGTAAGAGGTTAACAAAAAACCCTGATATAACAACAGTAGCAGAATGGGGACTGTGAAGAGAATTTTTCTTCTATATAGATTTCGTTATGTTTTTGCCATCGTGTGCATTTAGAATGTAGACCTGCCATTCCTTCTGCTGCAGCGTAATAATATTACACCACCCTTATCCCTTTTATAGTAATTATCTCTGGGACCTAATCCTACTAGCTTTTTTTATTGTCAGCAGCCTTACCCTTCTTATACACTCATCCCTGGAATGACTCTTTATGTCTGAGATGATGGATGAATGTAGATGAGGTAGCTCCTTAAATGGCATATCATGTGGAGGGCGTACACCTCCCAGTAGAGATTACAATGACGTAATAGAAATTCTGGTACAGAATGCGTGTGTGCATTATGAGGAGCATAATAGGGTGTGTGCAGTCCTGAACACGACGAAGATGGACCTCACGTGTAGCTCAATGTCCCTGCAGGTATCCCGAGCCGCGTTCTGCCTTCTGTTTACTGCTTGCGGATCATCACACCTTCGGCATGCGACAACAGCAAACCAGGCTCAGGCTGTTAGTGTTGTGTTCCACCTGCAGTAGTAGGGTTAGATCATCAGTATGCAGCACAAGCCGTGGCAGAACTATTTCTCCGACAGGGGGGCTGCTGCTTCTCTGTCTGCCCGTGGCGTATATGACGAATGCAATACCAGCACAGGGGAAGAGAGGAGAAAGAGGGAGGTATGAGGTGAGGCGGCCATTAGATCAGGAGAAAGGGGCTGCGGATGAGAATCCACGGAGAAGAGCTCATTAAAGGAGCCAAAACATGAGGAACATTTACACTGGCTGTCTGAAGTAGAGCGTAAAGGGGAGAGGGAGGGGGATATAAACAGGAGGGCAACTGGCCACCAGGTTCTCAATTAGGATTAACTATCAATTAGGCAAATGAGGAGGGGGTCAGCCAGGTTCCAATGACTTGATAGGATCCAATTAGCACCCAGTTCGTGCCATGATAAGTGGATGGTGTTGCATTGCTGGACATATCACATTTTCACATTAACAGCAGGAGAGTTGATGGATCTACTATATTTCGTAATGTGAACAATACTTTAGACAGAATCTTTATATATTTTTCTGATTTTCATAATTTTTTTGAGGGATCCAGAAGGCTGAGTAGACAGAAAGAGGTAGATTGTCCTTGTCATACCATTAATTCTACAAATAACTTGGTTTTACTCACTCTTTTTATACATGCTTGGAATCCTATCTGACAGCTGAAATCCATAGATACCTTTTGAAAAACTGGACCTCATACATGTAATATGCCCCAGTTTTTTTTTATTGATCTTTATTGAATATCTCATTATTCTCTTTGTCTCTCTCTTCTCTGCCTGTCTGGTCCATATTTAATCCTGGGGCACTTTATCACAGATACTCCCTGCGGTTACTGTGTCACTAACATTGTACCACCCTCAAAACACTCGGTCTGAACCGGAAACGTCTGGGGCTAGAGCTGCAAAAGCCTGGGTCTGGGGATGTCTCTCTGTAGGATTGTGAATTCAAGCAGGCCTTTATTGCCATTGCCTCAGGTTCATGACGTGCGCTTGGGGTGGAAACCCCAGCTACTGTTGACATGTTACATTCCATGACTGTCAGACGTAAAAAAAATGTTCTTCACAGATTTAACATGGTTGCAAGCAGAAAGATAATGCAAAAGAGCTCTTCCCTAAACTCTGTTCTGGATTCCATACCAAAAACTGGATCGCTAACCTTAAGAAGAAAAGAATAGTGCTAAAGAAGAGCCCATCTTATCAACTAGGTACACACTCCAGTCTGTGCTTCCTGGCACCATATTGCTCATGCGTCCACATAGGCGGATTAAGGCATGACTTTAGGTTCTGTAGTCAGACCAGAGATACACATTTGTAGCAAACCTTCTGATAGCACATAACCAGATGCACAAAGTATGTATTGGCTTGGAAGGACATTGAGCACAATTCGAAATGGCTATAGTAAATAGTGAAGAATCATTGAACATGTACATAAGCATAGAATTGACATTTTTCTGTTCCTTAACTCACGTTAGCTTTTGCTTGCTATATTCAAAAGATTACATTTGAATGTGGCTGTCGTCAGTTGGATTAAATAACAGTAGTTTAGTTGACCAAACAGGCAAGCTAGTCAGCTATCTAGCCAAGTTGACCTAAAATGACAGATTTCGACAGGGCAAGGTGCTGTGTGCCATGTGTTCAACTTATTGTTTACCTTTCTGAGCACTACACAATTTAATTGCAAGTCAATATACAAAACTGTATTAACATATTATGTAAATGTTATTTTTATGAAACAATTGTCACAACAATTCTGGGTTCTGAACAGGTGTTATTTTGAGAGATCATGAATCTTGTTTTCGAATGATTCATATTTCCCAACGAAAGTCAACCTACTGGAATTCTGGTTAGGATGAAATATTCTCTGAGGACAGTCCCAAGCTCTGCAATCACTCATTTTTGCTTAGCATAAATAGCAAGCTACTGTATATACCATATCTTCTCAATCCTGACTGACTATTAATGTGTGGATCATCACTGACCTGATGTGCAGAGTAAACATGGTAAACCTTGTCTCTCAGTATTATGAGACTCATACATAGTATGCCGGTGTCTACTGTCCCTCAGGTTACATAACCTTGTGTATCTTAGATGGTTGAGCATTGCCTCAACACAGGTTGGGATTGCCTGGATTATGGGTAACTAATATGGGGCCAGGGACTGTAAATCATGTGATATTGTGTATTGTTTCCTGACTTGTGCTTCCTGTCTCCAGGTTACAAAGCCCTGTTAAAGTGTCTGTCAGGGAGGTTCTGTAGCAGGGAGCTCATTGGCATCATGGGACCCTCAGGAGCTGGCAAGTCCACTCTGATGAACATACTGGCTGGATACAGGTGAGACATTGGCTTTTTATGGTTTTGATTAGGTTGGGTGCAAATGAAGCATTAGTATTTTGTTCAGTATTTTAAATCTGTCTGGTCTGAGGTTGTGGAAGTGAAGAATGGCGTTTGTTCACCTGGGTTCAACCAGACTGTGGTGGACTGGAGATTTCAGCAACTTTGTGTGTTTCTGTGTTTGGTAACAGGGAGACAGGGATGAAGGGTCAGATCCTGGTGAACGGGCGGCCGAGGGACCTGCGTAGCTTCAGGAAGATGTCCTGTTACATTATGCAGGACGACATGCTGTTGCCGAACCTGAGCACGCGGGAAGCCATGATGGTGAGGTCACATTAAACGTGTCGGCCATGATGGTGAGGTCACATTAAACGTGTACGCCATGATGGTGAGGTCACATTAAAAAGCGCACACTGTCCGGGTATCCGCGGAAGAACGTATACTGTGAATTTGTATTTATTGATTCCGAATGGTTATAGATATTACATTTCAGTTTCCTTACCAGTTAGCGGCTAGTTCCAATGAAGCGATTGACGTAAGGTTTGTGTTCCTACGTGCATCACAGCCTATGTAAGACGACCACAAAGTTGCACCTAAAATGGTGGCCATTACGCACTTCATGTAATGGAGCTTAGTGCATCTGCTGTTTAGAAGTCTAATCTTTGTTGACCAATCGCAAACAATGTTTGTACTAGGTCATCTGATGCCTGGCATCCAATAGCAATTCAGATTAGCTTTCCCCGGGAATCACAGGGGCTATGACACGAGACCCATTTCAAGTGGCAACTCCTTACCCCAGCTGCAGACAATGGAGTATCAACAGAGACTTGCTTCACGTTCATTCCTGAATCGCTTTCATTCCAAGAAAGGACATTATAGATCAATGTTTTAGACTAGATTTGACCGGGCATGAGTATTGAGAATATGATAATTTGTATGGAAACAGTATCTGATGCAAAGCGTATGCGTAATGGCCAGACTGCTCCAAAAGCTCATAGTCGTGAACCATCAACATATGAAGTAAGTACATCGCTATTTATGAATGGTATCCTACAGCATCGTTTGTATATAAACAAATGATGTAAAACAAATCTTCTGCCAACAAAGTATAGGGATGTTACTGTTTTTTTGGGCAAAAGTTGAAAATGTTTCAGATATTACAAATAATAACAAGTCCCAACCGCAATACCGATCTCGTGCTTCCATCTAGTGGCCGTTAGGTGTTTTGCGGTATACCCAGAGGAATGTATTTTCTTTCTAATTTTATAATGGTTTATTTTTAGGTAGAGGAACTGACTTTTATTGGGGTGCCTATATTTTTGACCTTCTGTTATTTATTTTATTCATTTATTTCAGCCAAATACACTGTAATATGACTATAAAGGCATGGAAATATTAAAAAATAACAATCATACAAAACTTTTAAAAATATTTCCAAAATACATTACCATGCCCTATTGCAGAAATGTTTATCGTAAAACTTTTTTTAGCCATTCCAAGAAATTTGGTTTCAAACTAGTGTCCCAGAAATCTGTTTTTGTGTTTTTTATTGTAGCCAAGGGGGATGTGATCACCTGGATGCATCAAAATAAATGATATGTTACAGAAATGATTCTAAGACCCAAAATGTGCAAGTAGTGAAATCCGGCCAAAAACACCCTGGACCTGGCAGGGTTTTAACATGTAGGCCATGAGGGTGATGTCACATTAAACGTGTACGTAATGATGGTGAGGTCACATTAAACGTGTACGTCATGATGGTGAGGTCACATTAAACGTGTACGTCATGATGGTGAGGTCACATTAAACGCGTACGTCATGATGGTGAGGTCACATTAAACGTGTACGTCATGATGGTGAGGTCACATTAAACGCGTACGTCATGATGGTGAGGTCACATTAAACGCGTACGTCATGATGGTGAGGTCACATTAAACATGTACGTCATGATGGTGGTCACATTAAACGTGCAGGCCATGATGGTGAGGTCACATTAAACGTATGATGGTGAGGATTGAGGATTATGGAATTACTCTGAAATGTAACTAATGTTTCCACAGCTTCCTTTAGGAGCCACCATATTGGTCACAATTAGGGTTAACTGTTTTGCTTGTGGAGAGTCAACCACCACATGGCATGGTGATTCAATAAAACAACCATTTGGTAATTAGTCAGATGCTCAAGGCTACCTGGCAACCCAATGCCTACAAGTAGCTTGTAACCGTTAGACATGATGTACATGAGGCCATGATGAAAAGGGCAATGTTTGACACATGATGGTTGGCAAAGACCTGTTAGTGTCTGTTTTTTATGTTGTAATCATTATTTTAGGTGGCTGCCAATCTGAAGATGAAGGAAAGCATGGAAGTGAAAAGGGAACTGGTGAGTTAGTTTTCCTACTGAATTGTACTCTGTATATCAGCAGAATTACTTCAAGGAAAGGCCTGACATCTTGTGGTGCATGTATATGCAATGCTTGACTTGGGCCGGAACGGCAAACTAGTTTCTGGTTCCCTTTTTGGGCAAGCCTTATTAACACATACAGCGGGGAGAACAAGTATTTGATTCACTGCTGATTTTGCAGGTTTTCCTACTTACAAAGGATGTAGTGGTCTGTAATTTTTTTTTCATAGGTACACTTCATCTGTGAGAGACGGAATCTAAATAAAAAATCCAGAAAATCACATTGTATGATTTTTTTAAATAATTAATTTGCATTTTATTGCGTGACATAAGTACTTGATACATCAGAAAAGCAGAACCTAACATTTGGTACAGAAACCTTTGTTTGCAATTACAGAGATCATACGTGTCCTGTAGTTCTTGACCAGGTTTGCACACACTGCAACAGGGATTTTGGCCCATTACTCCATACAGACCTCCAGATCCTTCAGGTTTCGGGGCTGTCGCTGTGCAATATGGACTTTCAGCTCCCTCCAAAGATTTTCTATTGGGTTCCAGTCTGGAGACTGGCTAGGCCACTCCAGGACCTTGAGATGCTTCTTACGGAACCACTCCTTAGTTGCCCTGGCTGTGTGTTTCGGGTCGTTGTCATGCAGGAAGACACAGCCACGACCCGTCTTCAATGCTCTTACTGAGGGAAGGAGATTGTTGGCCAAGATCTCCCGATACATGGCCCCATTCATCCTCCCCTCAATACGGTGCAGTCGTCCTGTCCCCTTTGCAGAAAAGAATCCCCAAAGAATGATGTTTCCACCTCCATGCTTCATGGTTGGTATGGTGTTCTTGGGGTTGTACTCACTCAAGCTCTATTTTTGACAGACCACATGACCTTCTCCCATTCCTCCTCTGGATCATCCAGATGGTCAATGGCAAACTTCAGACAGGCCAGGAGATGCGCTGGCTGGAGCAGGGGGACCTTGCGTGCACTGCAGGATTTTAATCCATGACGGCGTAGTGTGTTACTAATAGTTTTCTTTGAGACTGTGGTCCCAGTTCTCTTCAGGTCATTGACCAGGTCCTGCTGTGTAGTTCTGGGCTGATCCCTCACCTTCATCATGATCATTGATGCCCCATGAGGTGAGATCTTGCATGGAGCCCCGGACCGAGGGAGATTGACCGTCATCTTTAACTTCTTCCATTTTCATTTAATTGTGCCAACAGTTGTTACCTTCTCACCAAGCTGCTTGCCTATTGTCCTGTAGCCCATCCCAGCCTTGTGCAGGCTGTAGCCCATCCCGGCCTAAAATTTTATCCCTGATGTCCTTACACAGCTCTCTGTTCTTGGCCATTGTGGTGATGTTGGACTCTGTTTTAATGTGTGGACAGGTGTCTTTTATACAGGTAACGAGTTCAAACAGTTGCAGTTAATAAAGGTAATGAGTGGAGAACAGGAGGGCTTCTTACAGAAAAACTAACAGGTCTGTGAGAGCCGGAATTCTTACTGGTTGGTAGGTGATCAAATACGTATGTCATGCAATAAAATGCAAATTCATTATTAGAAAATCATACAATGTGATTTTCTGGATTTTTGTTTTAGATTCTGCGTCTCACAGTTGAAGTGTACCTATGGTAAAAATACAGACCTCTACATGCTTGGTAAGCAGGAAAACCTGCAAAATCAGCAGTGTATCAAATAATCATTCTCCCCACTATACATTTTCATGAACATAGTCTAATAGTCTAATATGTCAGTTCCTACACTTATTTTATCCCAAGTCAAATGCTGTGTATATAGATGCATCTTTTTGAATGTCTTCCACTCAGGTGGATGAGATCCTGACAGCCCTAGGATTGCAGGAGTGTGCCCAAACCCGGACAATCTCTCTGTCAGGGGGGCAATGTAAGAGACTGGCCATTGCCCAGGAGCTGGTCAACAACCCCCCTGTAATGTTTTTCGATGAGCCTACCAGGTATGAACACACCTGGAGTACAGACAGACCTGGTTACACTGTGACACTCAGACACAAAGGAAATGACGCTTTGTTTTAATGCTTTGTTTGCTGTACTTAATAATAGTCAGGACAGGCTAACATTTGTCCTCTTTTGCCCTCTATTTTGTTTCGGGCTGTTTCTTTGACCCTTAATCCCCCTCTTTTCTATCTCTTAGTGGTCTGGACAGTGCATCTTGTTTTCAGGTGGTCTCCCTTATGAAGTCTCTGGCTCAGGGAGGAAGAACAATCATCTGCACCATTCACCAGCCCAGCGCCAAGCTTTTTGAGATGTTCGATAAGGTATCTCCATTCTTTAGAATTTAACAGAACGTGCCATTCGAAGTTAAGTGTTCATAGTATGATCAGGATGTACCCAGGCCTTCGTTTTGTGATTAGATAAACTGTTATGTATGGATGGTCTTCTAGACTAGGAGTAGGTAACAGCTGACCTCCCACATTTTTATGTCTTGGGACAAAGTTCAGTTAAAAACATGTTCAATTTAAGACATCTTTGTGATCAAGGTATGTAACGGTTACTTACGATCTTATTTTCGGTCAGTTTTGTGTTGAACAAATTCTAATCATGTTCCGCCCCCCATGACACCCCACTCCATTATCAGACTGGTTCTATACTTGCCATCTACTATTCTAGACTTCCATATCCAGGTCAGTTCTTATGTAAAGCCATTAGTGTCACCTAAAATGTATCTAGAGACTGATATCACTTCAGGTAAACTACTTGTCTCTGTGTTACCCAATTTAGCTGTACATCCTCAGTCAGGGTCAGTGTATTTACCACGGCACCGTCCCCTACCTGATTCCTTATCTGAAGAACTTGGGCCTTCACTGTCCCACCTACCACAATCCTGCAGATTTCAGTGAGTCAGCAAAAAATCTTGCATTCATCTGCTCCGAGTGCTTGTTCTTGGCTTACTACTAACACATTGTCTCCACTCTTTGTCACCCCCATCCAGTCATTGAGGTGGCCTCTGGAGAATATGGTGACCTGAACTCAGTCCTGTTTGAAGCGGTGCAGGGAGGCCTCTGCTCAGAGGAGGGCAAGAAGAACTCTAGTGACAAGAGTGACCCGGCATCACAACAGTCCAACAGTCACAGCGTTAGTGGCACCACATGCTGACCTACAGGACCCATTGCAGCTCATGACCTTTAACCCGCTTGGCTGTACACAACAGTCACACATACAACAAAAAAGACAAGGAAACAAAGTAGAACATGAGGTTTACATGCACATATTATTAATTTAGCGTACACTATTATTTCATGTTCATACAAACTCTTACACAGTATAAAGGATCTAACTGAGTGCAAAATTGTTACACAAAATGTGTAAAAGAGATCTGAAGGCTTATTGTCTTCTGTTTGTCCGTCCATCCCCAGGATACACAGTACACAGGAACAATGGAGAAACACAGCTTTGCCACCAGTACCTGGTCACAGTTCTGCGTCCTGTTCAGAAGAACCCTTTTGACAATATGCAGGGATACGGTAAAGAACTCCAATTATAATAATGGTCACAATCATTATTATAATGGTTGTGCATGCATGTGTTGGTACATAATGTTTGAATGAAATGATTACTCATCATGAAACAGAATGTGAATCAATGAATGAATCCATCCGGAATATTATCAAGAAACAAACACTGCAGCTTAGGGATGTGCATTGGACAAGATTTTACTATCCGAATGGTATGTACAGGGTTGGGTAGGTTACTTTTTAATTGTAAGCTGTTACAGTTTCAATTTACCTGTACACATTTTCTATCAGTAAAGTAACTTTTTGATTACTCAAACTCAGTAATGGATTATAATTACTTTGGATTACTTTCATATCAAGAGGATTTAGAAAACAAATAGGAATAGCCTATAACCCATTGAACACCTTTTGCAGGAGTTTACATAACATATCAACATTAGAGTTTACATAGCTGGCCAAAAACAGAATTTTATTGGATTAATTGGAATGACTGAATACTGTATATGACAGACCTTTAGCATGTTAGAGATGTAGCCCAATCATATTGAAGTAGTTATGTACAGTGCATTTGGAAAGGGTTTCTAAACCATTGCTTTCTACTTCAATATGATTGGTCTACATCTCTACCTAATATGCTAAATGTCTGTCAGATATTCAGTCATTCCAATTAATCCAATAACCCTTTATCTTTCAGAATCCAATCTTCTTTTTATCTGAACATAACCCCAAATCTAAGGATGGTTGCCTATTCTGTTATTTGTGTTTTAGTCATGTTTTTAATTGCTTCTAAACATTGTTGAAAAATAAAGGACAATTCACGAAAATTGTATTGTATATAAACATCAGCATATCTGTAGCTTTTCGTGTGTACTCTAAGTATGCAGTAGTCTGTTTTGTTCCACTACCACCAACACTCTCCAAATGTTGCAGAAACCCCTGGCACGTGAATGCATGTTTGCAATCGTGAACACCAAATAAGTAATACCGGCACGACCGTATCCTGCGATTAATTGGGCCACCAGCAATGGATTTTCAAAACGCAAATTAAAGAAATAAATGCAAATCATACAAAATTATTATATACGTGCACTCTTAAAGTCAGTGTCATCAGCAGCCAATGATAACCAATTTTGCTGAGATGAAAGCAAGCAGAAACACATGGCCTACCTATATGGGCGGAGTTGAGGTGGCTGCATCTAATGCAAATCATCATCCTTTGGCAGAGTGCTTCTCGATACACGTCTTGTCCTCAAATTTTGTGATTAAACATTGTATGGAATTTATCTTGAAGGCAAACAGATAACACACCAGGCAAGCCTATCGTCTATCATTGTTCTGAGAAAGATGCACAGATAACTAAATCACATGTGATTTAGTTCAGCTAATTCCCGTAGATATACTGGTTGTACTAGACATCCAACCAACTAAAACTGGAAAAAATCGGTCAGAGTAATCTGGTGATGTGTGGTCACTTTAGCACGAATAATGAACAATCAATCTTTTTCAAAAAAATTCTAACAAAAATCTACCAACAACGTATCAATTATTACATGCACCTATTCTAATTCAATTGACGTAATCCAAGAAATAATACTTAAAAAAAATATCTGTAATAACAATCTTTTAGTTGATAATGTAATGGATTACAGTGAAGCCAGCCAAACCTGGCCTCAACAGGTTTGGCTTTTATAGCCTTTTTAGTTCCCGCCCCGTCCTTAATCTACCCCCTGCATATACATTCTTTCTTACTCGCTAGGGCGTGAGTACTCAAATTCCTAATTGTCTTGTCTCTGCTCATAAGGCGCGGATCTCGGTTCAGCCCCCGTAACCAATAACATGTGTTTTCCTGTTACTGCAGCACTTCTGGTACATGACTCCCCCTCCCCAGCCTGTTGCAGTTTAATTTCTATTCGGCACCTTTCTTCTTCCAACTTCCTCCTCAATTTCTACATCAACCTTAACATATCACATTAACATTATTAACATATCACATTAGCTTTTATCACATTAATATTATTAACAAATCACATTCGCCTTTATCACATTATCATTCTACACAAACCTTACGTGGACACGGTCCACTCGCTCAATTTGCAAATCGCTCAATCTCTGGTGAGCTGTCGCTAAACCGAAACTAGCGTGCACACTGCCCGCTCGGGCTGGGTGTGTCTTCTTAATCTATGCCAGTGACAACCAGTATAGGGGAAACATCAGTCTCTGTAGTCAATTATTTGTCAATGATTACATAGCAATTTATTTCATTTTATGTTATGCATCTATCACTCACACGTGATCCCAACGATCTCTGAAATCCTCCATGCATACAGTTTTGGGAATTATTTCTCTGCATGAAGCCAGAGTATCATAAATAATGGGGATTCTGGACATTTTCTCTCTCATCAATTTATTTTAACTAGTGAGTGAGGTTTTTCACTAGTGATTAGAAAAGAGAATGTACTTGCCATTGGTAGTCGCCAAACTCCACTGCCCACTTGCCAGAAATGTTCATAAAGTTGAACAAGGTTTGATCCACTGCTCCCCAGCACTGACACATCTGACACTCTGTCGGTGGTGGTTGGCTTTCAGTAAGTAGTTCAAACAAAGGATATGTTAGACATTTATTTACTTCGATTACTCAATACAATAAAACAAATTTCTAACCGTCACCAGCCTTCATTTTCTCTGCATTTAATTACAGTAATTTATTTTTCTATCCATCAAATTACAGTATTTTATTATAATTTTTGTTACGTTAGCTAGCGTTTTGCTTATTTGCTAGCAAGCTACAGTAACATCAACCAGCTTTTGCAGCTGTTTGAATTCGAGTCAATAAGAGAAGTTTGCAATGCAATGTGTTTAGTGTTCCTTAGTTGGCAAGGTGACAGTGTTCATGTCTACCATCTGAAAGGCACTCAACGCACATAACGTGAGGCGAATCCAGTAAATTTGTTTTATGTTGGTAGGTTTAACAGGCAATAGCTGAATTTACAGAGCTACAGTAGCAAGCAAACCGATGGTGCAAACACAATCAGTATTACAGCACTACTTTTGGTGTCCCCCTAAAATTTGGTTCTTGAGAAAATCTTTGTAACTCAGATTTATACCCGTGCATGTACGGGCACATTTGTCCTACTTTTCAACATAGAATAGTAGCTAAACCACAACAGACGGAAAGCAAATAATCTTTGCATGCGTAGCTTGCTGAGGCTATTTACTAACAAAATGCACAGCTGTCAATAAAATTTGAAAGCTTTGGTAACTGCAGTAGTTTCACATTCTTTGTAGCTTAGTATTCACATCACTTAAATCACATCTTCGATCACATTTGCAGATGAAGGCAAGACAGCTAGCCTACATTCCCAACAGTAATTAGTTAAGTACAATATTGGGAAGCATCTTACCCCAACTTTTTTGGAGGGCAAAGCCTTCTTGCTGGGGGGCAATGCCTCCCAGCAAGAAGGTAAACACTTAAAACAACTAAAATTATGTAATATCAAAGTAGTATAATAAGAAGTTAAGAAAAGTGAATAAAACCAACAACAGATTAAAACACAGTAAGAGGATGTTAAAAACGAGTAAAGAGTGGACTTGTCAAAAACCAAGGGACAACCTAAGACTGAACTAAAAGCAAGAGAAAAAGGTGAGTTTTTAATTTAAAGTTGTCAATGGAGGAATAGGGCTTAATGTGGGATGGGAGACTATACCGGAGCAGGGGAGCAGCAACAGACAACTAGGCTACCTCATCCTTCCTAGAGTGTTGGTTCTTGCTTCTTCCAAATATACCAAATAGTTTAATTTGAAAGACCAAACATCTTGTCCATGTCTTATCTGATGTTTTAATCCTTAATATAATTGATACAATTGATCTTTACTCTTCTTTACACTATGTCCATTACCTTCATGTGCACAGTAGCTGAGGACTTTGAAAATGATGCATAAAAGAACAAATTGGTGCATACAAATTCACCAGAATGCAGGAAATGAAGCATCTGACACT
Source organism: Esox niger (assembly GCA_016801105.1). Classification (NCBI taxonomy): domain Eukaryota; kingdom Metazoa; phylum Chordata; class Actinopteri; order Esociformes; family Esocidae; genus Esox; species Esox niger. The sequence goes on from JACXGJ010000333.1 coordinate 129,365, forward strand.
CTCATTAGGGTAGACCCCCAGACCCCCACTTCATTTGTGTCCCCTGGTCTTGAGGCCACTGGCAGGTGTCCCTTCTTTTTCTACAAAAAAGGTGGCAACCCTACATGCAACAGATAACAAGTACTCCCCAACTCTGAGTAGGCTGTGTTATTATTCAAATAGTATTCAGTTAACCGAAATGCAGGTTTTTAAAAACTACCGGTACAATATGAGCACTACTACAGTACATAACATGCAAAGGAGTGTGTGTAGTTCCAATTAACATTGGCTTAATGACGAAAGAGCGATATGTAGGAAGCAGTGTCAATATTTATCAACACATAACATTGAGTTTATTGGATGGAGGTGTCTAAAAAGCTAGTTAGCTAAGATAGCCAGCTATATTTGATTTGCTTCACTCAGTTTTCTGCACTCTCAAATTTACATAGCGTTTGTGGCTAAATAATTTTCCCGTAGGTAACACTAATTCAGTAAATATGTTCCATCTTCCTTTGAATTAGTTTACTTTCATCCATTTGCTAACAGTAGGCTATGCTGTATATATCGTGTCATTCTGACTGGGCCGCACAACACTATTAACACTTTGGCTGATGATCGTAAACAACTAACGTGTGTGTTATAAAGTGCGTGTTATAAAGACAACGTAAAATATATATATATATTTTAAATGTCATGGTATATCATATGTAAACATTTTAGATTGGAATTTTAATAGTATTAAAAAAAATTACATTCAGGTCTATTTATTTCAACTAACAAAATACATACAGCTAGGTCTGGAAATAATTGGACACTGACAAAGGTTTTGTTATTTTGGCTGTTTACCAAAGTATATTCAAGTTACAGCTAAATGATGAATCTGGACTTAACGTGCAGTGTCTCAGCTTTAATTTGAGGGTATTCCCATCCAAATTTGAGAAGGTTTAGGAATTACAGCTCTTTAGTATGTAGCCTCTTCATTTTCAATGGACAAAACATTATTGGACAATTGACTCAAAAGCTGTTTCATGGATAGCTCTGGCCGATTCCTTCATTATTTCTTCATCAACTAAGCAGGTTAAAGGTCTGGACTTGATTTCAGGTGTGGCATTCACAAGTGAAACAGGCCATTCTTAGGCTGCAATTGTTTTTGCAAAATCCATCAGAGGTACATTCTGAGAAAAAACCAAGGCACTGGTGAGCTCTGCAACACAAAATGGCCTGGATGTCCACAGAAGACAACAGTGGTGGATGATTGTAGGATCCTTTCCATGGTAAAGAAAAACCCCTTCACAACATCCAGCAAAGTGAAGAACACTCTCCAGGAGGTAGGCACATCATTACCCAAGTCTTCTGTAAAGAGAAGACTTCACAAGAGCAAATACAGAGGGTTCACCACAAGGTGCAAGTCATTCATATGCCTCAAGAATTGAAAGGACAGATTTTACCAAAAAACATCTAAAAAAGCTAGCCCAGTTGTGGAGCAACATGTTTAGACAGATGAAATTAAGATCAACCTGTACCAGAATGATGGGAAGTGAAAAGTAGGGAGAAGGCTCGAAACGGCATGATCTAAAACATACCACATCTGTAAAATGTGTGGTGGCAGTGTGATGGCATGGGCATGCATAGCCTCCAATGGCACTAGGCCACTAGTGATTATTGATGATGTGACAGAAAACAGAAGCAGTCGGATGAGTTCTGAAGTATATAGTCGTATGCTAAGGATTCTCGACAAAGTATTAAAAATGAACATTCTATTTATGATTATGTTAATTTGTCTGATTACATTTGAGCCTCTGAAATAAGGGGAGTGTGTATGAAAATAGTAGCAATTCCTAAATGTTTCATACAATATTTTGTTCAACCCCTTGACTTAAAACTGAAAGTCTACAATTCAATTGCATCTCGGTTGTTTAGTTAAAAATCCATTAAGGTGGCATAAAGAGCCAAAATGATGAAAAATGTGTCAGTGTCTAAATATTTCTGGACCTAACTATGAAAAAAAAAAGTGGAGCAAAACTGACTACACACAGAAGTACTCAAATACTAAATTAATAATGGGTATTTGAATTATCGACTCTCCGTGCCCATCACTAGTGCTGTTATATTTGCTAACTAAATCAAGGTTTGTTATTGTGTGTTCCCAGGTACTGACCCATCTCAGAGTGATGTCTCACATATGCATAGGAGTCCTGATCGGTCTGCTCTATCTCAGCATCGGCAACGATGCCAGCAAGGTCTTCAACAACACTGGCTTCCTCTTTTTCTCCATGCTCTTCCTCATGTTTGCTGCCCTGATGCCCACCGTCCTTACCTGTAAGAGACAGAGTTCACATGTGTAGGGTGGAAATGTTAGCTAAAAAATGGGTTGTTCTAATCTGGCCCAGATCAATTTGTGCTGTGTGATTTATGGTCCTATGGTATAATCTATGATGTAGCCAATAGGTGTTGGACAAACAATGCAATCGAATCTTTGAACTGGTTTGTTCCTGGTACTTTCAAAAAGCTTTAAGCTTATGATAATTGACCCCAAACCTGTTTCACAGTTCCTCTGGAGATGTCAGTGTTTTTGAGGGAACATCTCAACTACTGGTACAGCCTGAAAGCCTACTTCCTGGCAAAAACAATGGCGGATATACCCTTCCAAGTGAGCAGCTGGTATATTTGTGTCATGTTCTCATATTTTGGGCATGGCACTATTAAAGCTACAGCAGGTAGGATTTTCAGTGAAAAAATGTTTTACAGAATTTTGCAATTACTCACCGGTCAGAAAGCAGTTCTGAACATTTATAGTTCTTAATAATAATATAAATGTTTTTATTACCTTTTCCAAAAAGAATTAATCCGTTTTTGATGTTATTCTTAGCCTTGCTAAGAATTAATTATGTTATTCATTTGTGTCTCCAGCACAAAGTCATACCGTGTTTTGTTTATGTAATTTCCAACCAGAATAAACCTATTGGTCAAATACCAATTCACTATAGCTCAACATTTGGCATGGGTTGGAATACTTTTGGGCTTAACTGTAAGTGTGCACAATTATTAGGGAACAATTTGTGTGCAGAATTTTTAGGCAACTAAATCACAAAAATAATTTCTCCCAACTCACTTGTTTACTTTTAATATTTAATGTGTGACAAATAAGTAACACAAAATGACACTAAAATTTCCAATGACCAATATAGCCACCCTTCCTTTGAATAACCAGTATGAGCCTTCCATCCATGGAGTCTGTCAGTTTCTTGATCTGTTCACACAACATTTTCGCTGAAACAGCAACCACAGCCTCCCAAATGCTGTTCAACGTGGTGCATTGTCTTCCCTGACTGTAAATCTCAATTTGAGAAGGCCCCACAAATTCTCAATAGGATTTAAGTCAGGAGAGGAAGGGGGCCAAGTCATTACTCTGGCATCTTTAAGGCCCTTGCTTGCAAGCCAATAGTGGAGATCTTGGATGCATGTGATGGAGCATTGTCCTGCATGAAGATTATGGCCTTCTTGAATGCTGAAGACTTCTTCCTATACATCTGGTTGATTAAAATATATTCCAGAAACTGGCAGTAGGTTTCGGAGTTGAGTTTCAGACCATCTTCTACCCAAAAAGGTCCAACTACCTCATCCTTAATGATAGCAGCCGATACCACTATCCCTCCTCCACCTTGCTTGCGCCTGACTAAAAGTGGTGCCGTGTCAATTGGTGATCCAGCTGTAGGCCCATCCATCTGGTCCATTAAGATTCACTCTCATTTCATCTGTCCATAAAACCATTGAAATATCAGTCTTCAAGTATTTCTTTGCCCAATCTATACGCTTCAGTGTGTGAATCCAATTCAGTGGTGGTTTTATTTTGGCCTTCTTGAGCTTGGCCATCTCTGAGCACTTGGCACCTTGTACTCGACACTCCAGGTAGGTTGCAGTCAAGGAATATGATGGCGCTGGAGGATAATGTTTTCCTGGTAGTTTCAAGTTTAAATATTTTCAAGTCTTCTGCAGGTAATTTGAGTCTTTTGTTCTCCAACCATTTTTTGCACCCCAGTAGACTATTCACAACAAAACATTTGATTGTCTGGTTGCCATGCATCAATAGTTTAGCTATTTCAAGAGTGTTGCATCTGTCTGAAAGGGATTTCATTTTTCTTTACTTTTCAGTGTCTGTAAAATCTCTTTCGGCCCATTTTACCTGAGGTCATGAAGCTGCCTAATAATTATGCACACCTTGATATAAGGTGTTATTCACTTTCACCACACCCTTCCTCATTACACATATGTATCACTTGAAAATGATTAAATCCAATGAGCATTCAAGTTTATATGGTTTGGAGTTGGAAAATGTGCATAGATATAATGATACGATCAGAATGCTCACTTCCCTAGTAATTGCGCATGCTGTGTATGCTGTAGTAGACAAGAGAGGAATTAGCATTTTGTTGTCCTGGTCTCTAGCTGCCATTCCAGTTTCTTACAGTAAGCAAACTTTGCTCCTTATTGTGTACTTATGCTGAAATTTATACTGTACATAGAAATTGGCTTTTTCTAAATAATCCAAGGAGGAATGCTCACCTTGCAGAAGGCAATTGGCTGGAACAGGATTGCTGGAACAGAATTGGCTCGAAAGTAGCTGCACGCTCCAAAGATTATAAATGTACATTCCACTGGCATTGAGGTGTCTGTATTGTTAAACAACTCTTAGAGGGCCTCATTAGCTTACATAACATGTTTATAGGGGACAAAACCTTTTTTTAACTGAAAGAATCCTACCTAGTGCCGCTTTAAGTGAAATCAACTGTAACTCTGTGTGTGGGTTTATCTGTCTTTCTTTCAAATATTCTCTTCCTTTCTCTGGGCATCCCCTTTGCCCCAGGTGATCTGTCCCATCATTTACTGTAGTATAGTATATTGGATGACAGAGCAACCCCCTGAGGCAGTGCGGTACCTTCTCTTCATGGCCTTGTCCACCTCTACAGCCCTGGTAGCCCAGTCCCTGGGGCTCCTCATTGGGGCTGCCTCCACCTCCTTACAGGTACTGTACACGCCTGGGTCAATCGTTCACAGACAGATACTGCCAACCACATTCTTCAGCATGCCCAAGTCAGTCAGCCTCTATTCATGTTGAAGTACACACTGTGAGTGACAGAACTTCCTTCTTCAGGTGGCGACCTTTGTGGGTCCAGTAACGGCCATCCCAGTGCTCCTGTTCTCTGGATTCTTCGTGAACTTTGACACCATCCCAAAGTACCTGCAATGGAGCTCCTATGTTTCCTACGTCAGGTTGGTTTGATTTGCAAAATTGTCACTTAGGTTGTTGGATTTTGAGGAGGATATTTTACATGCATGTGTTTCGCAAGTGAGTATTTTGCGAGCCCCAGCACACCAACAGTCATTGTAGAAGTGTAAGATTTTCACCACTGACTGATTTATGTAAGACCACAATTTCTACCAGCATGTGAACCTGATCTACCTAATGTTGTGATTTGTTTGGAGTTTTTCTGTCTCCCAAATACATACATATATTCACCAATGTTTCCAAGAAAACCATTTTACCAAAGCAACTAATATAGGCTATACTACCATAAGAAGCTTATAACAAAACATATAATATACTATGGTTGAACCTAAACCTGTAGGATAGGTTTCGCAGACAGATTATGTTATGTTATGTTCTGCACCAAAAATCAAGCTCAGTGGAGAATCTCCATTGGAATATAGTTTAAATCCTTTGCTAGGCTTAATTTGTGTATGGGAAACCACCCCATTATCTTATGACACAGGGCTACAGTTTATTGTAAGATTTTATTTTAGATTTTAACTTATCTGGTAGTGGACGTTCTTGGTTATTGTATTGTCTTGGCTATTCTATTACTGTCCTACCTATAAAGTGTGCAAAGGTGAATTTCTCTTGTTGCTGGACCGTGTAAGGGGAGCCGGCCAAGAAAAGCGAATGTCTCTCACTGACTTTGTGACTGACTGACTACCCTTTTTTTAAATAGCGTAGTAGTTAGCGTAGACCTGTGTTTGACCCTCACCACAGTCTGAACAAATTTGTCATTAGCAGTTGTTCAGGATAGACAAAAACTGAATTGGCTACAAGCTTCAGTAGCTACATTATTGTAAGCCTAAAATAAAACTGTATACGGCTATATTGTGACTAAATCGCAATGGATTTTCGAAGGACTCATCTGTGCATGCATTTTTGAGTAATATACAATAGATCACAACACCTTGAGCAGACAAAGGGGTTTCCACAATTCTCTTGTCTTTTCACTTGACAAGAAAGTCATATCATCACCTATATTGATAGTTATTGTATCAATGTCATTCACAAATGAAAGAAAAAAAACATTGTTGTGCTATGAAATGAAAAAGGTTTGACTGTGTAAAGTTTATCTTCAGTCTCGCTAGCAATTGCTGAATTCTTATGATTATTCCAAGCAGTGAGTTAGTAGACACCTGTAAGCCTATTATTGGCTAATAAGTTGTTAAAACGGCCTGTGGCAAAAGCCAAACTGTTCATAGATGCTATTTGTGATGGAAGTAAGCTTAGAACGAAACGTCAGTTTAACACAAAGCTTATGGTGTCTAGCGAAATATTCAAACTTGGCGTGGCAAAATGACGCTATATTGACACGTGTCACATGTATAACTTAGGCTGCATCTTCACCACTACTACGCCACTATCACATGGGAGACCCCAGTTCGAATCCAACAAGGACAACTATGTTCATCCCTTCTAATCGCGGGCAAGTTGAACAAGGCCTGCCAGGTTCCCTTTCTTGTTTAAAGTTGATATTAAATGGTTTCTCACTCTAAAAGCAATCAGTTGGCCAAAAGAAACATTAATCAATGTTTTTTTTAAATATGCTTAATGATTACTTCCATTGTATTTCAGCTAATGGCTGAATTTTGTTGTAGTTTGTGATAGCCCTTGAAACAAACCATATGGATTACAGTTGCACTTGACCTGTATATTTCACTCAGGTGAAAACATACAAAAATTAAGTTGAAAAAAGGTGAAATTCTCTTTAATTATGTGATAGACAAGCATACAGTTGAGCTCAAGAATTTGCATACCCTTGGAAAATAGGTTATATACAGCTTTTTTCTTTCCTTTCCAAAAAAGTCAAAATGCAAGGTTTTCGAGTGTGGAACAGGAAGGGTTAAAAAAGACCACTGCGAATTGAACACTTATGTTAAAAAAAATATCCAGAGCTGTAGGTACCATTTCTAAAGAAAACACGAGTGAGCAGGCAAACCAAATGTCTTTTATTTCTTATGGGATTCACATTCAACTGTATTATAACAGAATGGCGCAATCATAAAACAAAATATAGCAACAAAGAAAAAAATTTACTGACCCCTGTTCAAAAGTCTGCATACCCTTAGTTCTTAATATTGTGTATTGGCCCCTTTAGCATCAATGACAGCGTGCAGTCTTTTGTAATAGTTGTCAATGAGACCACAAATACTTGCAGATGGTATTGCTGCACATTTTTCTTGGCAAAATGCCTCCTGGTCATGCAAAGTCTTTGGTCATCTTGCATGAACTGCACGTTTGAGATCTCCCCAGAGTGTCTCGATAATATTAAGGCCAGGAGACTGTGATGGCCACTCCAGAACCTTCCCCTTCTGCTGTAACCACTGGAGGGTCAACTTGGCCTTGTGCTTAGGGTCATTGTGCTGGAAATGTTGTGCAAGTTGTCTGCCTGTATATTCTGATAACAAACTTCATTCATTTTGCCATACATTTTCACAAGATTCTCTGTGCCTTTAAAACTCATACACCAACAAAACATCAGTGAGCCACCATCATACTTCACAGGGGATGGTATTTTTTTCACTATAGGACTTTTTGACCCCTCTCCAAACAGTGTTTATGGTTGTGATCATAAAGCTCTACTTTAGTCTCACCACTCCAAATGATAGTGTGCCAGAAGCTGCAAGGCATGTCAGGGTGTTGTCGGGCTAATTATAACCAGGCTTTTTTGTGGAATTGGTGCAGTGAAGGCTTCTTTCTGGCAACTCAACCATGCAGCTCATTTTTGTTCAAGTATCGTTGTATTGTGGTCCTTGAAACGACCACACTGACTTTTTCCAGAGTAGCCTGTACAGTGTGGGCAAAAAAGTATTTGTTCCCAATCAGAGGTCAGACGGTTCTTGTTGGTGCCAACCAGGTTTGCACCCCTCTCTTGAGGGGATCAAAGATTTCTCTCATTAAAATGCAAATCAATTTATAACATTTTTGACCTGTGATTCTTCAATCAAATCAATCAATCAATCAAATTTATTTTATAAAGCCCTTTTTACATCAGCAGTTGTCGCAAAGTGCTTTCACAAAACACCCGACCTTAAACCCCAAGGAGCAAACAACAGTAGTGTTGAACTTCAGTGGCTAGGAAAAACTCCCTATGAGAGCCGAAATTTAGGAAGAAACCTAGAGAGGAACCAGGCTCCGAGGGGT